>VWZI01002648.1:853854-984206 GCA_013396835.1 Psilopogon haemacephalus
TTTTTTTTAATTGTTGGTTTTTTTACCTAGATCTGACCACATTAATTTCAGCAGACCAAACTTTGACATCAACATGTTAAAATGAAAGCATCAGCATTCTGATCTAGAGAAAGGTGTCTCTTACCCACAGCAGGGGAGTTGAAACTAGATGATCTTTAAGGTCCTTTCCAACCCAAACCATTCTATGAATCTATTTTCAAGCTAATATGTTGAATTGTTCTTATGCTGAGATTGATAGAGCCCTTTCATCAACTGCCCAAATGCTGCTGTTAGACATATGTTAAGATTGATAGAGCCCTTTCATCAACTGGTCAAATGCTGCTCAGTTAGACTTAGGTTGAGATTGAGAGCCCTTTCATCAACTGGTCAAACATTGCTCAGACTTTTCAGACTTTTCTCTTCTTTGCTCAAATTAACACAGTCATATGTGTTAATGAACTCAGTGGTAGCTAAGGCTATCAAGGCAAAACCCTGCCTCTCCAAAGACTCAGTCTCACTAAGAACAACGCTTACAGAAGCACATTCAGATCAAAATTGTTGCCACCTGAACCAGGAAAAAATTCACTTGCAGAGGCTCATTTTGCATTCCTCTAAAAGCATGAAGAGAGAATATTTATCCTTGTACATGCAGAGATGTATCTTTTCTTGGTCTGTTCATTCTGTGGACAAACTGTTAAGTTCGCTGCATTGACAAAGGCATTCTGAAACACTTCAACTATTCCCCAAACATTCAGCACACCCCACAATGGCTTTTTTCTTAATGTAAGCTGGAGATTCATTAAGAACATCATAGATTTCCTGTGTTTATTGTGAAATCCAGGTGGGGAAAAAAAAAAAACCAAATCATTCCTTCTATTTAATATGATAATTTCAACTGAGATTCATAAGGTAAAGAAAGTTAATGTCATTACCTATGCAAGATATGAAAATGTGTGTCTCTAAAAGTAATGACCTTATTACAGCATTGATCAAGTGTGGGTGGAAGGCTGCTTTAGAAGAAGCCTGGGGGAAACGATCACGCTTTTCACCTGCCTATTGTATATTATAGGTGAGCCCAGAGGTACAATAAGATACACATTTGGTAAGTGTTTTTACATGTAAAAAATCAGTAATTTAATGCATTAATCACTAGAGTGTGGTTATAGGCCTTAATTTAGAAGGCATTAAGTCGTTCACCATAGATAACCTTTGTGGTTATTAGAATTTCACAGTCTGAGTTCATTACAACTGGCAAATGTCATTTGCACAACCAGCACACACAAGGGCCTGTTCTTTGGCTGAAAGCACATTTTTTCAGTATTAAATCCACTCCATTAAATACAAGAGAGAGCACCTGTTTGGGTCTTATTTCAATAAAGATTATATCCTAGCAACATTTTAAGGTAGCTTATAAAGATTGCACATTATTAAGGCATTTTATTAGCGTGTTAAAACTGGAGTGGGATACACTGGAAATATTACAGGCACATCAGCAGAAGACATCATGGCTGGTGTTAAATCATGGCAATAAACCAGTCTGTTGCAAGCAGTATCAGAATATGAGACAAATGACTATTTGTTACAAAATCTGCTAGAGAATTTACTGACCTTCTATAAATGAACCTTCATGTATGGTGTTTCTTGAAATTAATAATACACTTTAAATTAAGTGTCTCAGCACTTAATTGCAAGAAGCTGCATAAATCTAGAACACAGTAAAATTCTGTAAGGAACTGTTCCTTAATTTTTGGTGTTTTCATTTGTCTAGTGGACACATTTTCTTTCCCCCTCCCTTTCTTTATCCTTTATGGTGCCTGCCAGGTATCTAGCTCCCTCTGTGTACATGGCTTGCATAAGACAACAGAGAATCAAGAAGCATGTCTCTGCTTAACACAGACACCTTGGCAGAAAGACAACTTCTGTTTTACTTTCCATCATTCTTGCAAGTGACAGAACAAAGTGACATGGCTGTGTAGGTGTGCCTTTTGTCATCAAAATATAACATGCTCCTCTGCATCATTTGGAATCACATTACTTCCACCCTGCAGGAAGGCATGGCAGATATCAGCACAGTGCAACAGAAAATACAGCTGCATTAACAGACAAGTGAGCTGTTCCTTTGAGTTACCCAAGCACAGTAGCTGAATACAGTGGCATCTTTTATCACCTTCTGATTTACACACTTTAAACTTTGAGGTTTTTAATAACTGAATCAAAAAGATTTAACCCAGAAGCCAGTCTGCAGTGGCAGTGCCAGTGTGTGGGCACTGTTCTGTGGTAAATCAAACTCAATGCACCGAACTGGTAAGACAGGAGGTGCTCCAAGACTATAGTAATGAAAGGAGAGCAGTCCTGCTTTACCTGCTGCTTCAGCCACTTCTGAAGTTTTTATTCACAATCTGAAACTGGCTTAACTGACACCTGAACTGTCACTGGGTTCTAGGCCTTGCTTCAGGCTGAGCTACTTTACGCTGAAGTTAGTAAAGCAAGGCCTAGAACCCAGTGACAGTTCAGGTGTCAGTTAAGCCAGTTTCGGATTGTGAATTTGTGTGCCTGGCCAAACAGCTGAAGGATCCACAAAAGCTAGACGTTTCCCACCTGCATCAACAAGTTACAACAGGACTGTAAGTAAAGTATCCACCTCAGACACACACTGAGACTTGTAAACTGAAGGCAAACATGTTTAAATCCTGATTCTGGTACTTACTGTCTGCACCTACAATGGGGTGTTGTGGCTCAGTACATATGAGACTTACTACAGACTTACTGTCTCCGTATTTATTGCAGCTAGGAGTAATCCTGAAAATATTCAGACCTTTGGGTATCCAGTTCCATCTGTGCATAAGGAAGAGAGAGAAGCAGGACCAAACAGCAAACAAATATGGTCAAATATCTACTAAGTATCACAAGCATTTCCTCATGCTGCAAATGTGTGAAAAAAAACAGGTGCTTCCAGGTACGTCTGTAATATCCCATGTAACCTGACAGAATTCTGTAGGATTTTCCCTAAACTGGTTTATTTGGCTTTGTCAGATTCCCTGTATTTCATTTAAACATGGGATTCCAAATTTAGCAAAATCACTGATACAGATATACAGGTCCTGTTTGCAGTGGCCTCAGAACTATTGTTTCAGTGCCCAAGTGTGTTGCGTAGAAAGCTGCATTAGCACTATTAAGACTCTTACATATGCCATCACCCCTAAGTAACACAGGAGTGACTCAAGAATCAGTAATTAAAGGTAGAGAACCCAGATCAGCATGAAGACAGGGACTTTGGTGTTGTTTCTGGCCCAACTGCTTCCATAAAATTTTGGAATCAGAACGGCTTACACAGGGGAAAGAAGAAGAGTTCAGATCCTACTAGGAAAAGTTCTGGAAGGAGTCATCTGACCACTGCATGGAGGGACAGGAGATGGGACTATATTACAGCTTGTTGAGAGTTGCAAGCCTTAGGCTTTCAATGCCTTAGCCAAAAGACACTGAGAGCTGTGCAACCTCAATAGAGTAGAGCTTCATTTTATTTACTAGGTGACTCTTAAAACCTGCAGGGCATGATGACAGGACATGCAGAACTGAGGTTCTGCAATTCCAATTGCCCAGATCAGGCTATGCTTTTGGCTGACATGATGTGTACTGTAGACCCAGTGCTTTTGGCACCTCTGCCTCCCATGCAGTGCTACTAAAACATCACCTCTACTGCTGTGGGTATGGCCACACAGCAGTGTTCTCAAGAGCTAGCTCAGAAGTAGCCACTTTTCCAAACAGCATCAATTTCCAGAAATTGTACTGAAATGCAAAATGAAAACTTAAAATGCTACTTTTTTTTTTTTTAATAAAAATTACCCTGTCCTCTCTTTTACCCCCTCTTTTTCGTTCCTGGATTCCTCTTTTAAGAATTACCGTAACAGGCAAATAAATCACTTCAGCTACAGGTCATTCAATCTTAACTTCTTTAGGAAGCCTAAGTATCCTACTTAGTATAAGGTAATGTAGAAAATTGAATATAATGGCCATCAGAAACAGGAATGCAAGCTGCTTCCACTTAGCTTCAATCAGATTGAGTGCACATCAGAGGGTCAGCCATACTAGAGGTAAAAAGAGACAGAGATGAGCTGGTTCTTTACACCTGCAAAAGACCAGAAGAATAAGATCAAGCACCAAGCAGCCAGCAAGCACATTTTTTTACACTACTTAGACTGAGATGACTCAGTATGATCATCTCAGAGTCACAGAATCATTTCAGCTGGAAGACAGCTTTAAGATTATTGAGTCCAACCACTATCTAATTCTACCAAGTCTGGTGCTAAATCATGTTCCTCTGTCTCTTTTATATATCTGCAGGGACAGGGCTTCAACCACCACCCTGGAGAGTGTGTTTCAGTGCTTCACAATCCTTTCAGTGAAGAAGTTTCTTCTAATATCCAATCTAAACCTCCTGTGGTGCAACTTGCAGCTATTACTCATCCTATTACTTGTTCCTAAGGAGAGAAGTACCAATGCCCATCTAGCTCAAACCTCCTCTAAGGTGTTTGTACAGAGTGATGACACCTCCCACCAGCTTCCCTTTTCTCCAGGCTAAACAACCCCAGGTCCCTCAGCCACTCCTCACAAGATCTGTTTCATCAGACCCTTCACCAGCTTTGCTGCCCTTCTCTGGACCCACTCCAGCACCTCAATGCATTTTTTGCAGCAAGAGCCCTAAAACTGAAGGCAGTACTCAAGGTGCAGCCTCACCTTCTAGAGATTAAAATGCTTACATTGAGTGAAGCCTGTAAAAGCTGACTCCTGTGCCCTGGCTGCACCTCTCAGCCTGGTTTCCCCTTGCTTGGCCCTTTACCACAGAATTGTTTTGGTTGTAAAAGACCTTTTATGATCACCGAGTCCAACCGCTAACCCAGCACTGTCAGGTCACCACTACGCCACGTCCATCAGCGTCACATCTACACATCTTTTAAATAGCTCCAGGGACAGTGGTCTCTAGCACTTCCCTGTGCAGCCTGTTCCAGGGCTTAACAACCCTCTTGATGATGCAATTTCTCATAACGTGCAATCTAAGCTTCCCCTTGTGCAACTTGAGACCATTTCCTGTTCCCCTGTTGCTTTTTCCTCGGGAGATGAGACCAATCTCCACTTCAGCCCAACCTGCTTTCAGGAAGTTGTATAGAGAGCAATGAGGTCTCTCCTCCAGACCATCAACCCCAGTCCCCTCAGCTGCTCCTGCTAAGACCTGTTCTCTAGGCTCTTCACCAGCCCCACTGCTCCTCAATATCTTTATCTTAATGGGCAGTTTTATAAAGCTGGGAAGGATTCCCGCCCAGGTGGCGAATTCACCTGCCAGTGTTTTGTTAATCCTGTTTTTGTTCTTTTTAAACATCCCCCCCAAATCCCCGATTTCCTCCATTCTTTGCCCTTGCAGCACCTCACCTCTCCTTTTTTTACCCCCGTGCCGAACTAGCAAGCGGCTGCAAGCGCCGGTCCGTGTTCCCGGCGGCCGCACCAGCCGCCCTCCCACAGGCTGCCCGCCCAGCCTTCCGCTACCGGCCGCTCCGCCCCCGGGGCAGGGAGGCCTCAGCTCCGCGCACCCGGAGCCGCGGCCGTGTGGAGGCGGGAGGTAAGCGCGGGCGGTGGGGCGGCGCTGGGCTCCCGCCGCGCTGGGCTCCCGTGGCCGCCGGGACGCGGGGCTGCGGGCGGGGAGCCGCGGAGCGGGACAGTGCGCAGCCCCATGCGGGACCTGCCCCACACGGGACCCTCGCAGCCTGCGCTTGGCTGGCCAAGCGCCTCGGGCTTCTCATTCCACCCTCTGCTTTTTCTGTCAGAGCTGCCAAGAAATAGGGCGTGTTGTCCAGCCCGGCGCAGCGCTTTGGCAGCGGGGTGGTGCCTTGCGTTTTTCCAAGCAGTGTGTTATTTAGCAGGTTTGTTCTCTTGGAGGGCTTTTTTCCCCCAAAGGCAGACACGTGGGGTATAAAGTTACTAAAACACACAAAGACATGCAAGGGAGGACTTGAGACGTAGCCCTGCCCGCATCTGCTCTTGGAAGCGTCCAGTTTGCTATGCCCTGCCCCACACTTCAAGAGTCATAGGACAGAACCTCAGTGTTGTTTTGGTTGGAAGGTAGCTCCCTTTATGATCATAGAGTGCAGCCACTTTATCCATGAAAACACTTCCTGAAGTGCCATGTCCGCACTCAGGCATGAAGCGTTTTGCAGATACCTGGCAATCCTCAGGCTGAAAGGGCTGATGGGTCCCACCCCATCTAGCTACCCTGCACAAGTGTTTCGGTGTAGGCATGATTGTAGCTTTGTACCCAGCCTGAAACGCAGCAGTGTTTTACAATGGAGCAGTGAGCTCTTGCTATACATCTTTTATTAATTGGCTTTTGGCTAGGAGCGTTCACCCAGGTCATGGGAGAACTCAGTTCCATTCTGTCCTCTGCCTGAGGGCAAATGAGGCGTATGTCTTCCTCCTAATTTGCAACAGGCTCTTTCTGGCACTCTTCAGCTTCCTCTGGAAGCTGTGTCATTGTGCAAGAACTTCTAGAAGTTGAACGAGATGTTAAAAACTGCAAGAGGGGACAAGAAGGGCCTCTAAGGATGGTTTCTGGATTGAACATGTGCACAGTCAGCACATTGAAAGTCCCAAAGCAGATCTCCTCCCTCCCCTCCCTTGGCCCACGTACCAAACAGCCCCCAACATGTCTCTGATCTATCGAATCTGCAGCATTACTCACTGGAAGAGCTGTGACACAGAGGAGGAGGGTGCCTTCAGTCCGAGATAACCAACGCTTCCACAGATCAGGGGTACTCGTGAGACACTTTGGCATTGCCCTGTGCAGAAAGCAGAACTGCGTGTTAGCTGTCTCGCGTGAGAGATTGCTGTGCCAGATGACAACTTGACTAGCTTCCTCTCCAAAAACAGCTGGGTAGGGACAGAATGTAAAACATACCCTGCACGGGAATTTCTGCTTGAGCATTCCCTAGGTATCAGACTGCAGGTGTTTTATGGATTCGGAAATGGGATGCGTAACTTTGTACATGCACTGCATGGAGTGTCTATTTCAGGTCTGCTGCCTTCCACTCTAAATGCCTTTCAGGAACTCTTTCAGAAAGGCTACTGGCTGCCTTCTGACATTCTTCACCCCTTAGGTCTCCTTTGCACAACAAGAGTTCTTCCAGCTACACTTGCAAGTGTAATTTTCATGCTCCACTGACGAGTTAAGAGCTAACTCAAATTTATTCTGATCTAAACCCTCTTTCACAGACACTCAGAAGGTATCCTCCCAATGCCTCCATTCCAGGAAAGAGTGGAGCAGGATTCTAACTTCACTTGAATGCTATGCAGATTGGATGTCTGTCTCTTGTACTGTAGGGTCCTTCTGTCACTGGGCATTTGCAGCTTGCTATCTTTTCATTGCCTTTCTGCAAACATAGTTGCAAAAGCAAACATTTTGTCATCAGTTGTTCTGCTTGGCTCCACATAGTTAGGCACCTTTCTCCATACTCTTTTAATAGTTCCTTAATAAATAATGTGCCCAGATTTGGCCCCAGGAGTGCAGGTGTGGCATTTCCCCTCTGGCTAGCCATTTAGTCATCTTTGCTGAGTTCAGCTACCAAACCATTACATTTCTGTTATGCCTGACCACTATTTCACAGGGATGACAGTGCTGATGAGCTTTCTGAAAAGGTTAGCTTTGCAGGTAAAGCTGTACAGAGCTCTGCTCCTGACCCTAGAAGTTACAGTCGGAATGCTGCTTCTCCACTTAGTGCTGCTTTCTCCAGGATTTCTGTCTCGTGTGAAAAGCTAGCCTCCTGTAAGCTAAAAATTTGACTGTCATTCTTGAGAGCCCTCTCCTATTATCACTTCAATCTCTTCCAGGTGGGAGTTTTAAATCCTGGCTGCTTCTAATTATCCAGTGAGCACAAAAAAGGACATTCTGTCCCTCGGCTAAATCTACTGTGTGAAAAACACGGTTCAAAATTGAAAGCCAAGAGGGAAAGGAAACTTAACAGGAAGGAAATGCTACTTGCCTGGAGTGGCTTCTAGTCTAGACCAGGCAGTTACCGCATGACAGCTTTCAAAGAAAAAGAAGGTCAGCACAGATTCAGGGTGTGAAGCAAGAATACCTGAGTGGTGACAGTGAGTGCCCTCGGGTGGTGTGTGCAGCTTTGAACAAGCATCTCTGCTGCAAAACAACTGTAGCAACACAGTCCTCGCTGAAGCCTCCAGAAGCTCATTTTCTTGGGACTGAAGGAGCATAAGAAACATTGCTGGTCCTCTTCTTAAGACTACCTGAGGCTTTCCCTGCCTTCATCATCCCCTGTGGTCCTTCTGCTTTGTCAGGTCATTAAATGACTTACTGCCTTAGGTAAACGATAGGAACTGTTGCAGTACTCGCCCTATAACATGCTTCCTGATTTTATGTTGGAAAATGCTATATTTGAGTTCAGCATCCTAGCAACCTAAGGGAGAGGCTGGGGGAGTCTCCCACACACATTCATTAATCACCTGATGAATGAAATGGTTTCTTTTTTAGATTGTAATTGCTAGAGAGGCTCCATGAAGAAAAGCGTGTTTATACTGCACAGCTTTTTATGAACTCAAATGCATATATTGTGATGGCTTAGAGCCTAGGCAAAAGCTTCAGAGCCTTATTTTTGTTTCACTAAGGAGATTTGATCTAATCAGATAACAGCAGCAACTGAAATTTTCACAATGGAAGTTGGCCTTTATGTGGCTGGTCTAAGAACAAAGGCTTACTGTTTGTGATATCTCTTTCAAGATCTTTTTATGGCCTAGATAAATATTCCAATCAAACCCCTTGTTAGTAGGATTTCTGTTAGATTAAAAGAAAAAGACCTTTGAAGGTCTTTGGCATTGTTTTTTTTTTTTGTGAGAAACTTTACCAAGCACCAAATCCAAATAGTCCTTCATCATCAATAATATTAGCTGCAGCAGCTATGTGCCAGGTTTGTGCATGCTTTCTAGTTCACATTCCACGACTTTGATCAGTGGTTACACTTCTGACTGGGCAGCTAACATCCAGAATTCCCCAGGCAGAGAAGTCTGACATTTACACCCAGACTGAATAACAGTGTGGAAAGAGGACGGATGCAGTGGGTTGTGCTAATGTAGGAGTTAAGCCCCTTCTATATGCTAGTGTATTTGGTTCATGTCTAAGCTGAAGTATAGTGAAAAGAGAAGGGGACTGAGGAAAATAAGATGGAGATGGGAACAGAGATCATTCAATGACATAACCAACTCTAAGGTCAGAAGCAGGACTCCTGCAACACTTCTGGGTTTGCTCAGTCATCCCACATTATTGCTAAACTGTGAAAGACCTTTTTTGGCCTTAACTGCCAGAGCTCAGCTTTGTCCTGTCAGCATGACTGAGTGGCCATAGACTGTTGTATCTACCATAACCTCTTTCCTGGAGCCATTCCAAGCACCTTGTATGCAACATACCAAGAATCGGTTACAGATGTACAAAGATCAGTTATTGAAACCCAAAGACTATCAGGACATAAACATTTGCTTCACATGCTGCATGGTAAAGTCCAGGTTGCATCAGCACCCTGAGAACTGTGTGCTTTTAGGATGCTTGAGAGCTTGATGTTTGATGCCAACTGTAGCTTCTACGTTTTCACTGGAATGTGATGCTGGGCTGTACTTAAATGACTTATGCTCCACCAGGCCTTCTCGGTTTTGCTTCTCTCTGTGAAGAAGGGAACCTATGGGAAGGCTGAGAAGGGACTGTTTAGATGGCTTGTAGCAATAGGACAAGGGGCAGTGGTTTTAAACTGCAGCAGTTGCAGATTTAGGTTGGATATTAGGAGAAGTTCTCCACATTGAGAGTGATAACATACAGAAGCCAGAACAATTTGACATTGGGAGCATAACTACTTCAGGCAGCATTTAGAAGCTGTATATGGGCAGGATCTCCTATTCACTATATTGCAACTGTAAACTTGTCCATCCTTTCAGCAGGACACTGCCTGGTGAACACAACAATCATGGAATTGTTTTGGTTGGAAAAGACCTCTAAGATCATCAACCCAAGACCACCATGGCCATTAAACCATGTCTCCAAATGCCATATCCACACATTTCATTAACACCTTCAGGGATGGTGACTCCACCACTTCCCTGGGCAGCCTGTTCCAATGCCTGACCACTCTTCCAGTAAAGAAATTTTTCCTAATATCCAACCTAAGCCTCTCCTGACAAAATTTCAGTCTGTTTTCCCTCATTGTATCGCCTGCTACTAGGGAGAAGAGACTGACCTCCACCTCAGTCCAACCTCCTGACACAGGCAATTGAAGAAAGAGACAGAAGTTGGTAAGAATGTATTTACATTAGCATCTAAGAATCAGAAGCAAAGCATTTTAAATTCTATGTTTTTCTACACAGAAACAGCTATTACTGATTAGATTTGAAATGGGGAGTTATTTCACATCTTAGAATTATTTCACGTCTTAGAATTTGCCAGAAAGCCAAAGTGTGGCACCAGTCTGTCTAGAAACTTACTCCTGAACACTGCTGCAAACTAAGGGTAGTTTAGGTTAGATGAATGTAAAACCAGTCTGGAGTATGGATGTAGAACAGTTGACTGGACTGGATCCAAACATGGTGTCTTAAATATTTTTTAAACATACACAAGAAATGCTGTACACTGATGATGAAAGTAATATGCACATCAAATTTTAAGTTAAATCAGTTTAGTTTTTTGCACAATCTCGTTTCACTATTAAGAAAAAATAATAAGAGACAATTAATAAGATTTTTGTCTTTTCAAATGCCTAATGTGTTTGAGTGTAGAAAGAAGAGAGAGATCTCTTGCGTGCATTGATTTTACAGGCAGAAAATACAGCCTGAAGTTGTTTAATCCTGTCATTCTTTCTTCTCTTTCTCTGGGGAGCTTTTGTGCTACCTGCAGCAGCCAGTGGTGTTTCACTGAAAGAAATCAGGCTAGCAGCATGATTCAGTGGTTTGGAGCAGCACTCAAGCAGGCTCCAAGGGAGCTCTCATATACTGCTGTCCAAACAGCAAGGCCACAAGTTATGGAGCTAAATCCGACTTGGCAGTTAGGATTAATGTTTATCCCTTAATCCTAAAGCAGGTTTGCAGCAATTAGAGATGGGATTCTCACACGGTCATCAAAAGATACTGCTGCCTTTCTTAATATACACTCTACTCATTTGTGCTTCAGCGACCTACAGAAAAATCATAGAATGCATTGAGGGGACCTTGAAAGGTCATCTTGTCAAACCTCCCTGAAGTGAGCAGAGGTATCAACTACATCAGGCTGCTCAGAACCCTGTCAAGTCTGACCTTGAATGTTCAGGGATGGGGCCTCAACCACATCTGTGGGCAACCTGTTCCAGAATTTCACCACCCTCATTGTACAGAACTTCCTCCTAATGTCCAGCTTAAATCTACCCTGCTCCAGTTTTAAACCACTGCCCCTCATCCTATCACTACAAGCACTTCTAAACAGTCCCTCTCCAGCCTTCCTGTAAGTCCCCTTCAGATACTGAAATATAAGTCTCCCCAGAGCCTTCTCTTCCCCAGGCTGAACAGCTCCAACTCTCCCAGCCTGTCTTCTAAGAGAGGTGTTCCAGCCCTCTGATCATCTTTGTGGCCCTCCTCTGGACCTGTTCTAGCAGGTCTATGTCCTTCACGGCCAGAAAATGGCTCGGATGCTTTCATTATATGCACCTTTTTGGTGCAGATAATGAAAAATTTACCATCTCTACCTCTGTCTTTACCTCTTTTTTTCCATTACCCACATCCCAACCACCTAAATGACAGGTATTCTTGGTTACAGGACTTGGTGAAATTACTTCAAGCAATTACTTCATGCAATCTGTGGTGGGCACACATTTCCTCTGTGTGAGTCATCATCCAGGAAAGATCTTTTTTTTCCAGCACATCCTAAATTGCTTAGTAGACAAAATGTCTCACTAAAGAAAGATTGAATGCCAGGACGTAAGAATTCAGCTGTCCTACGTTCATAATCTCTTTTAATTTCAAGAATCAGATCATGTACCAAAGCCATACAGTTGTCTTTGAAAATTACAAGATTCATATTTTAAACTCCAGTGGATGTGTGTTTCCTATTGGTGTGTGAGCCTCCCTGGAGGTGTTTAAAGTCAGTTTAGATGAGGCCTTGAGCAATTTGGAAAGTGTCCCTGCACATGGCAGTGGTGTTGGAACTAGATGATCTTTCAGGTACTTTCCAACTCAAACCATTCTGTGAATCCATGTATCCCAGAGTGAGGTACAAGACATGCAAAAGAACTTAAGCCACACCCGGGCAAGCACCTGGGTACTCCCAGACTGGGATAAAGGGGTCAATACCTTGGAATTAGAGGGCAGGGAAGCCAAGTGGATGGGCTCCCCATCTAGGGAAGGAGGCATTGACAAGATGAGTGGAGAACAGGCACAGGCCCTTAGTCTCTGTAGGAAGCTTCTCTCAGTTGTGAAGGAAAGGTACGCCTTCAAGGAAGATGTGACATATCACCCAGGCAAGTGGACCACCTGGCGGAATGAGCTGTGCTGGAGGTGGTTTATAATGATCTGAATGATGAACAGGTTCTCGCAGACCCTAATGCTTTCAATGAGGTTACACAATTTGATTTAAGTGAATTTGTTGGCTTTCATCTTCACATGGCCTGGGGCATCTCTAGTGATCACACTGACAGGGAAAGTACATCTCTTCCTCATCTCTTAAAGGAAAAAAAATAAATAACTAAAATAAAACTAACCCTACCCTAGCCAAACCCAGGACAACTTACCATTTTTTAAGCAGGTTTTGCTGGAGGGCACAAAAATTCCTCACTGGGTTGTCATTTCATTTCAATAAAGATTTTTAAAAGCAGGGGAAGGTAGTTGCAGTCTTAAGATTTTTTTTTAACTACAGTCTTTGTCCTTCCTATACAGAGGGCTCCAGACCTGGATGCAGTACTCTAGGTGAGGTCTCACAGAGCAGAGTGAAGTGGCAGAATCACCTCTCTGCATCTGCTGGCAAAGCATCTTTTGATGCAGCCCAGGATGTGATTTGCCTTCTGTGCTGTGAGCAAACACTGCCTGCTCATGTCCAGCTTCTCATCCACCAGCACCCCTAAGTCCTTTTCCACAGGGCTGCTTTCTATCCCCTCCTCCCCCAGTCTGTATTGATAGTGAGGATTGTTCCAGCCCATCTGCAGAACCCTGCACTCACTCTTGTTGAACCTCATGAGGTTCACCTGGGCCCACCTCTCCAGCTTGTCCAGGTCCCTCTGGATGACATCCTGTCCCTCTGGTGTATCAACAGCACTGCTCAGCTTGGTGTCACCTGCAAGCTGTCTATGTCATTGATAATGCAAGGAATACCCAGAGCTGGAATAAATAAATGAATGGATTAATCAGTGAGCTGCAAAAAAATGTGCATCTTTTTCTATAACTTAGGAATTTGCAGTTCAGGAAATGTAGGATTTTTTTCTTAAAACATGAAATCCTGCAGCACAGTTTCAGTCTACTGTTTTTTTTAAGCTTTTCCTTGTTAGACATGTCCCTGCCTGTACTTTCAAAAGTATTTTACAGCCCTTTCAAGAACAATTTCACAGTGCAGCATTAATCTGAGGCTCGAGCTGCCCCAAAAGAGGCCCCCCTTCTGAAAATTTGTGGCTGTTAGGCACTTGCTGTGTGACAGCAATCTGAATTCCCAATAGTGCGCTTGGCCTCATGAGGAGAGCACTCAGGGAAAGAGCAGCATTGGCCTGCTTCGCTGAGATAAGTGCATGACAGCACTGCACTTGGGTAATCCAAACTGTTTAAACCTGTTTGGATAACTGATGAAGGAATTAACCGAGTATAGCAGCATGATCAGTTCCATGATGCAAATGAAGTGGCTAGGCCAAGGTTTTGCCACTTACCTTGTGTTTTGGTGCCACCCTGCAGGTGCATCTTGTCAGGTTGTAGGAAGTGCTCACATCTCCTTGGGGACCCATCATCTGCCCAGGCAGCCTATCAGATTATGCCTGCTAGACTTCAGAGAAAGGATAAATCCCAAATCAGTAGTCATTTTCCATGTGAAATTGGTCTTTTGTTCTACAACTGTTAAAAGCATTCTTTACAACTTAGTGCATGGATAGCCAGCTACAGAATTAATGCTTGCTATTTTCACTTTCTCCACAGAGATTCGTGATGTTACACCAACAGCTAGGAGTGCTCTTTGGAATATCCCTAGCTAGTTATATATGTGCACTTAGAAGCTGTCATTCAGAAGCCCAGGTGTCCGTATACCATTTCTGCAACCTCACAGATATTCCACTTGTGCCAAAGGACACGGTGAACCTTTTGCTGTCTTTCAACTACATCCAGCAAGTGTCTGCAACTTCGTTTCCACTGCTGGAGCACTTGTTGCTGTTGGAAATTGGAAAGCAGTTAGTCTATCCTGTTACCATAGGAAAAGAAGCGTTCAGGAACCTGCCAAACCTTCGTGTCCTAGACTTGGGATTCAATAACATTCTTCAGTTGGATCTCGACGCTTTTGTGGGCTTGTCAAGCTTGACTGAACTTCGTCTGTTTCACAACCAACTTGGAAATTCTATCCTCGAGGAACATTACTTTCAGGGTTTGAGCTCACTAGAAAAATTGGACCTGTCAGGGAACAGAATCACAAAACTTAATCCTCATCCCTTGTTTTATAATCTAACAGTCTTGAAAAGCGTGGACCTGAAATTCAACAATGTAGCCAACCTGTGTCAAAGCAATCTTACCAGCTTCCGAGGAAAACACTTCCTCTATTTTAACCTCAGTTCTAATGGTTTGTACGAGACAGATGCAACAACCTGGGCCAAATGCACAAATCCTTTCCTAAACATCACGTTTAACTCACTAGACCTTAGTGGAAATGGCTGGAGCACGGAGAAAGTCCAATTTTTTTTAAAAGCCATTGAGGGGACTCAAATTAGTGCTTTAACATTTAGAAAGCATACAATGGGTTCAGGATTTGGCTTTGATAACTTAAAAAATCCAGACAGTGATACGTTTGCAGGGCTAGCAAGAAGTGATCTTCGTTCGCTTGATATTTCTGGTGGTTACATTTTCTCTCTCAATTCCTTAACCTTTCAAACCCTTGGCAATCTGGAATCGCTGAACCTTTCTGAAAACAAGATAAATCAAATCAAAAGGCAAGCATTTTTTGGCCTGAAAAACCTAAAAATTCTCAATCTCTCAAGTAATCTGTTAGGTGAGTTGTACGATTATACTTTTGATGGTCTACGTAGTGTAGCATGTATTGATTTACAGCAAAATCATATTGGGATGATTGCTGAAAATGCATTCAGGAAGTTGGTAAGCCTGAAAGAAATTTACCTCCGAGACAATGCTATTAAAAAACTCCCTTCTTTTCCACGTCTGACCATCGCCCTTTTGGGCGACAATAAGCTAACATCTGTAGCTGACACACCAATAGCAGCTGCATTCCTTGAATTAGAAAGAAATTGGTTGGCAAATGTGGGTGAACTCCATGTTCTTTTCCAAGTTCCAGGTATGCAGTATATCTTCTTAAAACAGAATCGCTTCTCTTACTGTGAGCAAAGGGGTAATGCTGTAGGACACAGTGACCTGATATACATGGATCTAGGCGAAAATATGCTACAGCTTGTGTGGGAGAGAGGTGCCTGTTTGGATGTGTTCAGGGCACTGTCCAAACTTCAGGTTCTGCATCTGAATAACAACTACCTTAGTGCTCTTCCACAGGAGATTTTTAGAGGTCTATCATCCCTAGAAAGACTTAATCTAGCTTCCAACCTATTGTCTCATCTTTCTCCTGGGCTTTTTCCACAAAGCCTGACAAACTTGAACTTATCTGGAAACCATCTTTTTTCCCCCGAGCCTGAAGTCTTTATGACTTTGAGCATTCTGGATATAACACATAATAATTTTGTCTGTAGTTGTGCGTTAAAGAGCCTACTGGTGTGGCTAAATGAAACCAATGTAACCCTAGCTGGCTCACCGTCTGACAGGTACTGTGTATACCCACCTGAATTTGCAGGGCTGCCGCTGTCATCTCTGAAGTATGATGATTGCGATGAAGATGAACTCCAGCAGACCCTCAGGTTCTCAGTATTTGTCTTCACCTCTGTCATTCTGACAATGTTTCTGATGGCAGTCATCGTTTTTACTCGGTGTCGGGGGATTTGTTTCATCTGGTATAAAACCATCACCAAAAACCTGATCGACAGCCATCCGCAAGCTGCAGATAAAAGTGAATACAAGTATGATGCCTATTTGTGCTTCAGCAAAAATGACTTTGAATGGGTCCAAAATGCTTTGATAAAGCACCTGGATTCACAGTATTTTGATAAAAACAGATTTACTTTGTGCTTTGAGGAAAGAGATTTCTTGCCTGGGGAAGAACATATCAACAATATTCGTGATGCCATTTGGAACAGCAGGAAAACAATTTGCATTGTGACCAGGCAGTTTCTCAAAGACGGGTGGTGTGTGGAAGCCTTTAATTTTGCCCAGAGCAGGTACTTCTGTGATCTGAAAGATGTCCTCATTATGGTGGTAGCTGGGTCACTTTCTCAATATCAGCTGATGAAACACAAACCAATCCGAAGCTTTTTACAAAGGAGTCGCTATTTGCAGTGGCCTGAAGATTACCAAGATGTAGACTGGTTTTTAAATAACCTTTCTTACCAAATTCTGAAGGAAGAAAAGGTGAAAAAGAAAGCCAGGGGCATAGAGCTGCAGACTGTAGCAACAGTCTCACACTGACAGTGTATGGGTCGCTGGCTTTCTGAATATTCTCTTGCCAGCTGTGCTGTGGCAAGAATAAACAGCAGTTGGCTTCACCTTTCCTTGAGCAAGCAGGTAGGAAGTTAACTATTTCAGTATAAATCCTGCTAAACGTGGAGACAGTTCAAAAAGCAGCCAGTGAATATATGAACATGCAAGGATTTTATTGGCTGTGACACACATCTTCAGAAGAATTAAATGAATGACAGGTGCTTCATGGTTTAGGTGCCTCATTTCAGGCACTTCAGTCCTGATTTTCAGAGTATTATTTTCTCATAGGTCTGTTCTGGTTAGAGAAGGATGCTCCTGGTGGGTTTGTTTTAAAAGATCCTAAGGTACTGCCTGGAAATGGCCAAGTATGCCTTTGGGTATGGCCTAACCTGACCATCTGTTCATGGGCTGCTTTTTCATGTGCTTTTTGAACTCTCTAAGTATTCATGCTCTGCTTCAAAGGAGAATTGGTGCTTTGCACTTTTGTGCTTGCAATTGCTGTAACACAGATTTAATTGGTCTATTTTCTACTTTAATTTTGTCTCAACTGAACATACAAACAATGAACTTTGTCTCTTTGCCCACCACAATTTCTCTGCGTGGTGGCAAAATTACAGTCATGGGTCTACTTCATTTGCTGCTGTTTCAGCCTGGTATCAGTAGAGCTGCCTCTTGCCCTGCAGAGAGGAACAGGTACCCCCTTCAGATGTGAAGCAAGACTCATCCTGAAAAGCAAACAAGAAACTACCTCAGCAGCCACGCAGGCTCTACATCAGTGACGTTGCCAACAGCCCAGTGACTGCCAGACAGCTTTCACATCCTGGGAGTGGAAAGTATGAACAACTGGTGTAAAATACGGTTGTTCTCTCTACAATTCAGTGTCCTGATCAACTCTAAGGTGTTTTTCTTCTTCCATTGTATTTTTTTTTCTAGGATCATAAATAAGCTGCTACTCTCTTACCTTTCTAATAATAATTTTAGAATCATGGAATTGTTTCGGTTGGTAAAGACCTCCAAGATCATTGAGTCCAATCATCAACCCAAGACCACCATGGCCATTAAACCATGTCCCCAAATACCACGGCCACACATTTCTTGAATGCCTCTAGGGGATGGTGACTCCACCACCTCCCTAGGCAGTCTGTTCCAATGCCTGATCACTCTTCCAGTAAAGAAATTTTTCCTAATCTGTAACGTAAACCTCTTCTGGAACAATTTCAGGCCATTTCCTCTCATTCTATCACCTGATACGAGGGAGAAAAGGCTGACCCCCACCTCACTCCAACCTCCTTTCAAGAAGCTGTAGAGACCAATGAGGTCTCCTCTCAGCCTCCCCTTCTCCAGACTAATCAATCCCCGTTCCCTCACCACTGCTTGTTCAGGTATGTGTTTTCTGGGTAATTTCAGTAAAAGCCCAACTCAGTGCTCACTGTCATAGAAACTACAGCTATTATTTTGATGGTGACAATACTTCTGGAGTGTACTGCTTGTCTTGGTGCATACATAGTTATCAACCAAAGTGTACCAAAATAATTTCAGCATGACTTCACTGAATTTTTCACTCAGGAAGCAGGAATGGGAGGTTTTATAAGCTGGCTGCCTTGACCTTAGCTGCAAGCAAATAATTCCATCTGAACTATATAGAATAGAGATGAACAATCCCTCTCATGTGAATGCAGTTGTTTGAATTTAGATGTGCATGTGGCTGATCTAATTCACGCTCAGTGCAGCAGTATTACAGGATTTCTACTGATAAAATTATTACAGTAAAATGCTACTTCCTTCTCAATCACTGTGGTTACTTGGGAACAGAAAAGGGCTAAACCCTGGAAAAAAAAATTTCCAGGCTGCGAGGGGTGTGGAGGATCGAATTGCAAACGGGATTGACTGTACTGGTGGAGCCCTGGGTGTCGCTGTTGGCTCAGCTAAGAGCCAGGGCTTCCAGTCTCCTGCCTCCCCTCCACTGCAGCTGCTCTTGCCCTTAGGGAAAACGCTGCTGAAGGGGGAGGTTTGGAAAAGAACTTGGCATCCCTGGCTTCCTAGAGCCCCCGCAGGCTGTCGGAAAAGCTGCCACTTGCATTTCAGCTTTTTATTTCTTAGATTTCTCTGAAAATGTCCCACCTTTTCCCTTTTTTTTTTTTTTTTTTTTCTTTCTTTCCCAAGCAGTGCAAATATTTACAAGCATCCTTTAAAGTCAGAGATTATACCGGAGTGTATTGAACATAAAAATCTCTGAGAGACTGCCAAAGAAGGAATTCAGCTGCAGAATGAATATCATGTGTGGGTTTAGGCTGTTAGCTCGTGCATCCATACGTGGTGTAAGAGATGGGAATTTTAAAAGCACACTTAAGAAGTTATATTTGAAGATAATAACAAAATAAACAAAACCATTTTGGTTAATTAAGAGGCCTCTCCAGTTGGGACCTTTTAGCACACTTACAAGACACTCCTGTCACTTCAGGTACCTAAAACTTCTGCTAAGTTATGTATGCATGACTGGCAAGTAGTAGATACAGAGATTACCAAGATGATCTCAACCAAGGCTTTTCCATTTTGTTTCAAATGCTTTCTTTGGTCTGCTTCAGCCTGGGGAAAAGGAGGGACCTTATTGCTCTCTACAACTACCTAAAAGGAGGTTGGAGCCAGTCAGGAGTTGGTCTCCTCTGCCAGGCACCCAGTGACAGAACAGAGGACACAGTCTCAAAGTGCACCTGGGCAGGTTTAAGCTGGACATTAGGAAGAAGTTCTACACACAAAAAGAGTGATTGGCATTGGAATGGGCTGCCCAAGGAGGTGGAGTCCCCATCCCTGGAGGTGTTTAAGAGGAGGCTGGATGAGGCACTTAGTGCCATGGTTTAGTTAATTAGAAGGGTTAGGTGATAGGTTGGACTCAATGATCCTAGAGGTCTTTTCCAGTCTGGCTAATTCTGTGATTCATGCTAATGCCATTGATGGGAGGTGGCTACAAAAATCTTGCTTTTACTTCAGTCTTTGAAAAGGTCTGACTTTTTACATAAAGGTTTTAATAAAACCTTTGCTGGAAATTTCATTGTCTGCCTCTGTGCTTATTTGTGAAACCTAAAGATATCAAACATGTATCAGGCACAGCTGGGGAAACTTCTTTCTACCACAGAGACACCTTAGAAACATAGTAGTAGTCCAGCACCTATCTGCCCTTTGTAAATGCTATTACAAAGGGTCTACAAAAGGCAGTAAAAGGAGTTTTGGAGAACATGCTACTGAGCTATTGCTGACTGTGGAGTGGTTTGCAGACATATGAATAATTGTGGTGTCAAACTTTGAAGACATTCAAAATTACTCCTTTACTGACTGTGAAACTACTCCAAGCCTGAAGCTCTCAGAACAGATAGAGTTGATACAATCTGTCACGTGCAATGAAAAACTGGCTTCAGATAGATCATAGGACCCTGATCACCACCTCTGCAGGGTCACCTATTTCTAAATGACAAAGCCTGGGGAACTGTCAAGAGAGGGCTTGTGCAGTGTATAGCCAGCTCAGCAGGAACCACAAAAGCATCCTGTACAAAAATGGAGAATGACTATGCTTGATGAATTAAGGCTGTAAATTGAGCCTCAACCTCCAGCTATTGATCAGACTCCCTTCAGGCTCACTGGGTACATTACTGCTCTATTAGAATTTTATATCTCTTTAGTTAAGGACACTCTCATCAGTTTTACTCACCTTACTCAGTGGAAGACATTAACTTGTTGGAGAATGTCCAGAACAGGGTGTGAAGTGTGGCTCTGGCTCTAAAGCAAGCTATTAAGACGGAAGCTGGTGAATTTATTTGCAGTAGCAGCGCAGGGAATATTCAGAGGACAGTGACTCAGTGCCACATGGTATCAGCTTGGATATTAGTAAAAGTCTCCCCTCACCATTGCAACATATATTATTAAGTGGTCAAGCAGGCAGCATTGTTCAACAGAAACGGCTGTCAGAGTCCAGAAACTGCTTGGGCTCTTACTCAAAATCATAGAATCCTAGAACTGGAAGAGACCTTTGAGATCATCAGGTCTAACAACTTGCCTAGAGCTCACAACCTCATGGCTACTGATAAGCCACTACCACTAAACCATGTCCTTCAGCACCATGTCCTCTCATCTTTTAAATACCTTCAGGGATGGTGACTCCACCACCTGGGCATCCTGGTCCAATGCCTGATGACCCTTTCTGGGAAGAAACATTCCATAATACCCAACCTGAACCTCCTCTGCCACTACTTTCATTCAGTGGCTCCTAGTCAAAATCAAGGCACTCAGTACCAGAGCACCACTTCTACATAGTTCTGTGGAGGTTAACAGAAGCTAACAGTGAGATGCCCACATGTTGTTTCACATTTTACATGATTATTATTTCACATACAGTGGGATCAGGATTCTCCTCCCCTCCCATCTGACATGATTAGTGTCAGCAAAGTGTTGTCCAATTATATTTGCTAAT
The DNA here is from genome assembly GCA_013396835.1 of Psilopogon haemacephalus. NCBI lineage: Eukaryota > Metazoa > Chordata > Aves > Piciformes > Megalaimidae > Psilopogon > Psilopogon haemacephalus. The sequence continues at coordinate 875,072 of VWZI01002648.1, forward strand.
GGCAATTGCTAACCCCTCCTCAGAGAGGCTGTTCCAACACGCTGGTAGATCTATAACCTTGTTAATTTACAATTAGTATCCATCATTGCCCCCACCCCAATGGCTGTACTACTTGTGTGGAGAACACTAACATAGATAAGACTACAGAGAGTTCAATCTCTTGAGTTGGACACTCCTACATAAGTTGCTCAGAGTCACTCTGCCTTTCATTTTTTATGTGTCACATCATTAACTCAGCTCATTTGCTGACTTCTGGATCTTTTTCAGCATGACAGCTCTCTTACTTTTCAGTGCCAGAGGCCATCTGGGTTTGAGATTATTGGACCCCACCTTCTCAATTTCATGTGGTGCTGATTATTTTACAATGGTTTGAGTATGTTCTCTTCTTGCTGGAATTGTGAGTAGCAGCAGTCCAGTTAAATCACAAAGCACAGGCCATACCTGGCAAAATACTTACCCATGAAAAGCAATTCACAACTGAGTGGCAGGAGTAGGTGATGAAGACACTGCAAATGAAGCAGAAGCATCATGTGCAAGTTTCTAGGAGTGCAGCAAATTAGAAAGGGTAGACATGACTGTCCAAACATCTTGCATCAAACAGGGACTTGGATTCTGTGAAGAGTGGAAACTAGAAGCAAGAAAAGACAGACAAGGAACACATCTTTAGGACAATGCCCTAGTACAGTAAGCAGATTTAACTTAAAATAGGACTAGCACTAGCAAATATTTGTAAGATTCCTTTGCACTATGCACTACTGGCAACAGCAAACATGCAGTTCTGTAAAATCACCTTCCAAAATCAGAAGACTGGTGTAAAAAAAAAACAAAACAAACCCAAACAAACAAACACCCAGAAGATTAGAAAGAAGTTCTAAGTGTCTAGTATTTGACCATAGTTTTGTACTTTGTGACCATAAGGTTATCTAGTCCATGAGTACAAAAGCCAAGGCTTTATGAAATAATTTAAGAATTTCAGGACTTCTGCTTAACTTTAAAGAATGTCAGAATTAGCCAGGCCTGGAATAAGGAAGAGCTTTAGGAAGATAGTTAAGAAAAGACAAGCTGGCCTCTCTAGCTTCCCATCTCAGTTTGGGCAGTGGTCTTATATTTATTTATAGAATAGGATAGAAAAGAAATAGAATCAGCCAGGTTGGAAGAGACCTCCAAGCTCATCCAGTCCAACCTAGCACCCAGTCCTATCCAATGGCACTAAGTGCCCCATCCAGGCCTTTCTTAAACACCTCCAGGGATGGTGACCCCACCACCTCCCTGGGCAGCCCATTCCAATGCCAATCACTCTCTCTGTGAAGAACTTCTTCCTAATATCCAGCCTATACATCACACACATATGTCCTCTTCCATTCTTGCAAGACTTTTTGCTGATGAACAGGATCCTGCCTTGACTGCAGGAAATAACCTGAAGGACAGGTGACAATATGAAGACTTGCCATACAGGCAAACTTACATCCCTTATAAGACCTCTTCTGGTGGTTATTCCATGAGGCTGCTTGTGGACCCTGAGAAGGTATCAAACATCTTTGGGATAGCAAAAGGCTTGTTCTGATTTTGGGTACAAGCACTTTGGCATACATAGCTTTTAGTCACCTGGTTTCTGTTTTGTCCATCACAAAGATGAGCTGAGCTCTGTGGTCCTCAGGCTCACTCTGCTGCCATTGAGGATTCTTCATACTTGAAATAGAACTCCAGATGCTGCTCTACCTTCAACTAAGCAAAAGCTGCAAAAGCAATGTTTAGAACCCATAAGGCCACTGTGAGCACTGACCTGAACCACATAGAACACTGGAAGCAAGCAGGTACCAGAAATGTTAAATTCAGCCTTCTGAGTCAACCTTGCATCACATCTAGGCACTATTGTTTAGGTCAGTCGAGCTTCTGCATGATTCCTTCTTGCTGTTTATACAGGTTGGCAGGAGGCTTCTCATCCCCTTCTAACCTTAATTTTGCTTTCTGTATTGTGCATATACAGTGTAGTGGCTGCCAAAAATAAGTCCACATTTCCTCTTGCCAGTATGCAAAAGCCAGTATATAGATATGACATGAGTTATTTCATAGTGCTAGGACTATCTATTCATAGCAGACCGTGTTTGTTTCAGACATGAGGTTTTCCTTCCTTTCAGATAGCCTATTGTTTGCCTTTTCCATTTGTATTAAAAATAAAAGCTTTGAAAACGGCAAGCAAGAGCGAAAAATATATTTCTTCTGAAACTAACAATTCTCCAAACAGGAAAGTTAAGCTTTTTCCTGTTTAGACATTATGTTCAAAGACAGGAAGTTGGGATTTTCAATGATAATAATAATAATAATTACATGGCATGTAAACAGCAGTAAGTATCAAAGGAGGCTTCAGTCTGTATTCACCGTGTCCCAAATGCTACACTGCTGGTTAGGGCACCTTTCCTCTGCAGACAGACAGTTCACCAGGCCTTTACAAAAGCTGACTGATGAGTAGTCGGTGCACTGTGTTGGATCAGCTCTATCCAAGCTTCCACAGTGTAAGAACAGCATTACCAGGCTGCCTCAGGCTTGCATGGAGAGCAGTGATGGAGAGGAGCAGAGCAAAGAATCCTCGTGAAAAACAACAGTTCAGAGTGGTAGGGTTGGGGTTGTTCAGCCTTTTCCTGTTGCCACTCAAAGCTAATTACTTCAAGCAATGGGGTTACCTGCCACATGAGGAAAGGCTGGGAGAACTGGGCAAAAGGGTTGGTCCAGGTGAAAATGCACCTGTGGGAATGGCAGTAATGACTCAGTAGGGAGAACAGAATCGTAGAATCAGCCAGGTTGGAAGAGACCTCCAAGCTCATCCAGTCCAACCTAGCACCCAGCCCTATCCAATGGCACTAAGTGCCCCATCCAGGCCTTTCTTAAACATCTCTAGGGATGGTGACTCCACCACCTCCCTGGGCAGCCCATTCCAATGCCAATCACTCTCTCTGTGAAGAACTTCTTCCTAATATCCAGCCTATACCTCCCCTGGCACAGCTTGAGACTGATTCCCCTTGTTCCGTTGCTGGCTGCCTGGGAGACGAGACCAACCCCACCTGGCTACAATCTCCCTTTAGGAGCACGCCAGAAAAGCAGGCCTTTAATTTCTCACTCTTTTGCTAGGCAGAACAGCCTTTAAGCTGCAAAGTGAATGCATTCCAACTGCTCCTGTTGGAAGCATCCTGCAATTCCCAGTGTAAGCTGCTTTAGTTTCAAACGTTAACTGCTTTGCAACTCCTTCTTTGTAACTTCCCTAGTTCTTCATTGTCAAGCATCCCTGGATCATCTTTGGTTAGAAACGGATTTGCCATCTGGACTGCACTTTTCCTGCCAGAGGCAAGACTTTTTAAGATGCCAGCTCAGACTTCAGCTGTAGCAGCCACTGCTGCCCCTGACAAACTTAATTGCATAAGAGGAAATATAAGCTGATAGAATCATTAGGGTTGGAATAAAATCATCAAGTCCAGTCTTCCACCCAACACCTCCATGACCACTAGACCATGTCCCAAAGTGCCACATCTACTCATTTTCTGAACACCTGCAGGGTGGTGACTCAACCACCTCCCTGGGAAGCCTGTTCCAATGCTTGACCACTCTTGCATTAAATAAATTCTTCCTGATATCTAGCCTAAATGTCTCCTGGCACAGCTTGAGGCCATTACCTCTTGTCCTGTCATTAGCTGCTTGAGAAAAGAGGTCAGCACTGGCTTCATTACAACCTCCTTTCAGGTATCTGTAGAGAGCAATAGTCTCCTCTCAGCCTCCTCTTCTTCAGGCTAAACAACCCCAGCTCCCTCAGCCTCCCCTCACAGAATATGCTCTCCAAAGCCCACACCAGCTTTGCTGTCCTTCTCTGTACCTGCTCCAACACCAATGCCTTTCTTACATTGCAGTGCCCCAACCTGGACACAGTACTCAAGGTGCAGCCTCAGCAGTGGTTAATACAGGGGGACAATCACCTTCATGATCCTGCTGGCCACACTATTCCTGATCTGGGCCAGGATGCTGTAGGCCTTCTTAGCCACCTGAGCACACTGCTGGCTGACGTTCAACTGGCTGTAAACCAGCACCCCAGGTCCTTTCTGCCAGGTGGCTTTCCAGCTCATGTGGAACAAAGAGAAATCCAGAACAGCACCTTTACAAAAATCCCTCAATACTCTTCAGGGATACATCCAGCAAGAGAAAAATGTAGACTGTCAGCTAATACAATAGTGCTATTTCACTCAGGTCTGTCTTTACAGTTCTTTATCAGGAGTAATTTGGAATTTGACTTGATGAAGACCAGACCCAAGCTGGGAATGACAGAGTTTGCCTAGTTTAAATAATGAAGGAATTTCTTCCTTTCTGGTCCTAAAACTTCAGACAGGCTTTACAAAAGTCCATTGGGTTTTCTGCCCTGTTTTCCACTGTTGTGCAGTTCTCCTAGCAAAGGTTCTGGCCAAAGATGGAAACAAATCACTTCATGGAAGAAAAGACAGGTTGTAAAAGATCTGCAGCCTGATTTGAAAGAGCTGAAGAAGCCAGAGAAGCAGAAGAACTACCATCAGCAATAGCTGCAAGAAAATTATAGCTGAAGCTAGCAGAAGCTGCCAGTGTGAAGAAAGAGCAGCTGCGTTATTACAGAGGGCAATGTCCCTGCCAACTCACTGCCTGTTCCTATTGTAGGTGCAGGGACTAAATGAAAGGTGGAAAATGGTGTAAGAGGCAAATAATCCAAAATAAAGGAGATGAATTCAGCTTTTAAAGAACCCTGTGCAAATCACCCTCTTTGTGTCTTGCCTCTTGATCTTATTCCATGGGAAGACCAGCACAAGCCCTCCATCCTAAGGGTGCTGTCACTATAATGGATGTAGGCTCCAGCACAGGAGGTTCCACCTCAACATAAGGGAGAACGTCTTGACTGTGGGGGTTCTGGAGCACTGGAACAGGCTCCCCAGGGAGATTGTGGAGTCTTCTTCTCTGGAGACTTCAAGGCTTGTCTGGATGTGTTCCTGTGTGTAAATACATTAAAATTGAGAGACACTTCAACAACTCTCTGATGCAGCAGTGTAAACACAGAAGACAGATAAGGGCTTCACTTTCTTTTAACTGACTCCCCTCTTAAGGGAGGAATCTATAGGCTTGTCCTGCATCCACGGAAGTACACTGGCACTTGTCTTCATGCCCAGCAGAACTCTCCCTGAGGACAGTCCTTATTTCAGTTTTTCACTGGAAAGAATCTTTCCTATTTAGCATGAGTTCTGAAAAGAAAATCATGTAGCTCCCTATAAAGTGGGAGCTCGCTCCCCATGGGTGTTCTTCCTTTTGAGTATTTGCTCCTACTTCTGTGGTCGTTTTTTCTTTTTTTGCTAACAGTGTCCTTTTCATCAGTGTTCCTCTCTGAAGAGACTCATTCATAATATTCTTGTTTGGGTATACACATGTTCGCCCCCTTGACACTTCAGAACTCCGCAGATCCTTTCATAGCCCAGCACACACATCAGAGGGCTGTTTAAAAAGCCCCAGGAAGTTTGCTCAGACGTGCTATTTTAGGAGACTTGGACTGGGTCTTGGAATTTTACAATATTTAGAGGATTTGGCACCATGAGTGTTTCGACAGCAGGACACGTGTGCCATCAGAACGCATACCCTACACCTCATGAGAGAGGATTAAGCTACCTGAAAGCTAAGAGATAAAGAGGAAGGCCTATAAAATGCTTGTGAGAAGCTGTAGTAAATATTTCAGGGAAGACCAGCCCAGTCAGCCAACAGCCTGATTCAAAGACAGAAGCAGGCCAGGCCGCAGCTGGAATCCCAGCACACACTGAGATCCATCTGCCACTACCTGTTCTGTGCCCTGAAAGGAGGAAGGGCAAGCACACAGAGGAGATGTTGGTCTGTCTCAGGATGGGTTATAACGGAACTTGGAGTTAGCTGAAGGGACAAAACTCATACAGTGTTATAAAGCACACAGCTACAAAGCTCTGCACAACTCCGCTACGTCTGCATATGTGTTCTGGTCCTAAAATCCACAGATGTGCTGAGGGACGTGGTTTAGCCCCAGCCTTGGTAGACTTAGAGAATGATTAGAGTCTATGACCTTAAAGGTCCTTTCCAAGTAGAGCCATTCTGTGATTCTCTGATTCCTAGAGATAAAAGGGCTGCTTACATGAAGTCGAAGGAAGAACAACAAATAAGATGCCATAGTTTTCCACACAGCTCCAGCATAGTTGCTGGCATCTGCCAAAGGCACCAGAGAGGCACACTTTTAGCACCTTTCTAGAGGTGCCTGGGGACAACCCATCCTGCCTTACATCAACATTTTAAACAGAGTGAGGAGGTGACAATGGCCACTCCAGCAGCTTTATGCTTCTCATTCAACAGGTAACATGAGACACCTGCTCAGACACCACTGACTGACTTTAGGGAGCAGCACCAGAGACATTGTTCTCAACAAACTATAATTTCTGCCATTCAGTCACTCTTGACAGGCTCATTGCAGGGTCCAGGTATAGGAAGGAACTCACCTCAGGTTTGCATGTACTCTGTATTTGCAAGCCATTAGGAAAGAGGCCTGGCACTACAGCTTAGGGACCTATCAGGAATGTCTGCAGGAAAATATTTACAAAATAGGTAGATGTTAGTAACCACTGTGGCTGGGCTTGTTCTACCTTTTCATTTTTCAGAGGAAGGTTCCATTTCTCATGTCTGTTCTACAGGAGCAAGAACCTGCCCCATACTTCTCATACATAAGACACAGGAATGGGTGATGAAATCCTCTGAACAGACATGTCTTGGAGGAGCACAACAGCAGCCCTTCTCTGCAAAGCCTCACTCTTCCATCTGCTGCTTCTCTGATGACCTCGGAACACAGTGATTTTAACTTTAATTTACTGCTCTCTGACCTCGGCTTTACCCCTTTGAAAGAAGAAACTTAGCAAGAGCAGCTCTGGAGGGAGATGCTGCTTGTGCTCCACATATAGAAGCAGCAGCTTTTCTTTCAGTGACCCTTTAGTAGCCCTTACACTCAGGTTGGAGATCTCCCCACATCCTGTTGACTGTATTTCATTGGAGTGACAAAACAGCACATCCTGCCTGAACCTGTGAACCTTTGGCCAGACTCTCCTCTTTTGCGCTCCAGGACGCAAGCATTAATAATGCCTGGTGAGCTATCACCATGTGCTTGCTGCCTTAGTGACTGAAATTTGGCTTTGCAAAGTACAATTTTGCTTTGCTGGGATGCATCTCTGAGGCCAGAATCTTCACTAAAAGCTGCTACACTACCAACACACCATCCTCAGCAAAGCCAGAAGAGACAGAAGCATTGGGGTTTATTCTGACTTCCTGCAAAGGCTACAGATGTATCAAGCCTCACTTCTCAAAGCAGCATCTGAGATCAATGCAAGCCTTTGTCACGAGTGGCTCAAGGTGTGAGCCTCAGGTTTGCCTCCCACAGAGATCCAGCAGCTTTTTTGACAGAGTGGTTATGCAGTAGCAAATATTTCCATATTCCATCTATTTATACTTTCATGTCAATTCAGGCTTTTTTTTTTTTTTTTTTTTTTTTTTTAATGAAAGATAGCAGGAAGGCTACAGACTTCTGTGTGTTACTTCACAGCTTGATAGAAAAAACATGACCTAGGAGGGTAAGAGTCTGAGAAGTGAGATGTGATTGCTTTAGCATGAAGGTTAATTAAATAAAATTCCTCAAGATCTAATCCCTCCTGCCTAGCTCCCACTTGCCTTTTGTGACTGCTCTGCACGTTTCAATCTACCCACTGAGAAGTTGTTGAAGGGGATAATGGCTGCAGCCTGCCTGCCCTATATCCACTGGCTTTGAAGAGGATGGGAAAAACATCTTTGAACAATTTTTTCTTCAGTACTAATACACTTACTAGAAATAAACCTAATCAGTAAGATGGTGACTGATTAATGGGTGGTTTGGCTTTGATGTATCAGCTGAGACGAGAGCTTGAGAAATACCCAGAGAGTTTGTAAACTGAATGAGCTGGGAAGGAGAAATCTTACACAATTATGTCACAGTAAAAGGTGAACCAGGAACCACAAGGCAGACAAAAACAGGGGCTTGAAAATCAGAGAATTCTAGAGAGAAACAGAAACATGCAGGGAAAAACAAATGTGCTTTTTACGTGTGAAGATAGGCAGTTCCATCTAAACACAAGGAGGAACTTCTTTGCTTTAAGGGTGGTAGAGCACTGGAACAGGCTGCCCAGAGTGGTGGTAGTCTCCATCTTGAGCCGTTCAAAGCCCAACTAGGTGGCATCCTGTGCAGCCTGGTCTAGGTGAACCATCTCTGGCAGAGAAGTTGGACTAGATGATCTCCGGAGGTCCCTTCAAATCTATTCAGAGATTCTGTGATTTTAAGCAATCTAAGATCTGACCCAGTTCCATCAATAGAAAGGTATCCAGGGAGTTCCATAAATCTTACTGAGGAGGGAAGGAGGGAAGAAGGGAAGGAGGGAAGGAGGGAAGGAGAAGGCATTTTTACTACATCTTGAGTAGATTAATCACACAGCAAAAAGTATAATACTTGTTTTCCACAACCTTAGCCCTTCTTGAGAAATGTTTAAATGAGGGAGGATCAGGTGATCTCAGCCTTGGATGAGCTTCTGATTTATGGCATCCAAAAGGCTGAAGATTATTCTCCTGCAGATGTGGCCTTCCTCATTTGTAAAATATGCAGCTGTCCATGAATTCCACATAGAAGAAGGAGACATTAGAGAAAGGGACCATAGTGGTGACTCACTGCTCTCAAAGCTCCTTTGCAAAAGTGATGTCTCTAACCCTTCCCAGAATATGAGTCACAAATCTCTGATGTGGGCCAGAGCTCAGCCCTCCAATTCTCAGAAAATGGTGTTTGTAGCAGTAGTGTTTGTACCTAATGATTCAGGAATTGCAAGGTCCCTTCGAGAAACAAGAAGGGCTGCTACACCCAGGTTACAAGCAAATAGCATGAACCACGGAGAGAAGACACTCTTGTGGAGCAATGCGAGGATGAGAAAAGAAAAAGTTGTAAGGCCTGCTCTTGGTAAGGCACAGTCTCTGTTTTCCCTGTGACAACCACACACTTCCACAGTCATAATAAATATTCACAGGATCACAGGCTCATGGGATGGCAGGGGTTGGAAGGGACCCAAAGAGCTCATCCAGTCCAACCCCCATGCCAGAGCAGGACCAGACAATCTAGCTCAGGTCGCACAGGAACACATCCAGACAGGCCTGGAAAGGCTCCAGAGAAGGAGACTCCACAGCCTCTCTGGGCAGCCTGTGCCAGTGCTCTGGGACCCTTATAGTCAAGAAGTTGCCCCTTGTGTTGAGGTGGAACCTTCTGTGCTGCAGCTTCCATCCATTGTTCTTGCCCTATCCCAGGGCACAAGTGAGCAGAGCCTGTCCCCCTCTCCTGACCCCCAGCCCTCAGAAGCTTGTAAGATGTATTTTAAGTAATTGCCAGATTTTGATGCCTCTAGAAACGTCTTCAACAAGGAGTCTTAGCAAACAGGTATTTCTGTTTCCCCAGTAACTTAGAGTACCAAGCACATAGGAAAATCAGCTACCCAAGAACTTCTCCCCGTAGGAGTCATGAGCAACATCTGCCCTGGTACATTACCTTCTTCATTAGCCTTCTGAAATTAGACGTGACTTTGTGAGAAGGAGTGTTCAGGTACCCTTGTCAGTTCCAGAGGCATGAGACAGGAATGGCACTTTAATGACCCACTTAAAAGTAATGAAACAGCCATTTATCCTAATTGGAGGAACGCTAATTATATCAGAAAGTGGCTGCACTCTTAGATGGCAGAGTGCAAACGCTATCTAATCAAACTTAATGAATAGGTGAGGTATCCTGACAGAGCATCTGTGCATCACTCAGGCAGGCATTCCTGCAAACAGAAGAATGAGCCTGTAGGGAGCTGATCTGAAAATGGAGGGTTTAAAATGGAAGGCTAATTACGGCAGTTGACTACAGCTACTTTATCTGCAAACAAGTTTGTATCTCCAGCCTCAAGGGATGTTTTCCTTCTGAAAGAAATGAAGGTAGCCTAAGGGTAGCTGGACCATGTGGAGGGTCTGTGGTAGTTACTAGACATATGAGAGTGGCTTCCAGTCTTTACTCATGGGACAGAAGAAGGAGGTTCAAGACAGCCTTCAAGTGAAGCTCACCACTGCTTCTAGCTACAGGGGTAAATCTTATGCTGAAATGTCCTTCTTTTCTCTCTAATTGGCTCCCAGTGAGCAGAAGAGAGAGAGGCCTTGCGCACTGCTGTTGACAGGGAAAGGTCAATTCCAGCATCTTCCCAGCCAGCCCAGAGTGCAGCAGAAGCAAAGTGTACGACCCTGGGCTGGCATGAAGCACCTCATATCCTTCACCTTCAGTTTTAAGGACAACAGGGCAGCTTATGCCAGGCTCCAAATGAGATCCCATTTGCTCTTCATTAGCCAGGATTGGTTGGGATGAGAGGACTGGGAAGAGACATGGAACAAAGATCAGAGCACAGGTCACAGAGGGCACATCAGAGCCCGGCACTCCTGAAAAAGGAGATGATTATTTTACAGAGGAGGTTGTAGGGCTCTTGCCTTCAGCAATTACATGGCTATACTAATATGTTTGTATGAAAGAGAGCAGGGCTTTCTATGAGCTGTTCACTGATGGGATACCAACAGCTATGAAAAAAACAACTAATACTTTGCCACCTCTTATTAAAAAAAAAAAAAACAACCCTCTGAGGAGGAATAGCAATGAATTGACAAAATTGAAACCTCTGCCAATGGGGAAGAAAAAAATAAAAATAAAAAGAAGGCATCCATACTTGCTCCTGTGAGCAAGACAGAATGTTAAAGTGAGAAAGCATTTCCCCTCAAGCCACGTTAGTCACCGCCTTAAAATATGAGCAGGATTGGCCTCATGGAAGCCATGCAAACAGCTCTAGTTTTATGTACTGAAGATGCCAAATAAACACACACGTCTTGAGACCAAACAAGAGCTGCACTGACAGCTCAGCTAAAAAAAGAAAAAAAAAAAAGATCCATAAAACTCCATGCAAAACGTGTCCCCAGCCAAAAAAATCCCCAAACAAACCTCAACAACTCAGGATAAAAAGGCATTCACAACCTCTGAATGCTTACTGAGATTAGACATAAAAGACTCTTCAATTTATCTGGAGTTGTACTTTCCTCTTCATGTCAAAGGGTACCCTGCTGCACAGGGAGATGTTTATACCCTCTCATGGGAAGCCAGAGGCTTCAGATAAGGGAGTGTCTTTGGAATAAGAGCGCTTTAAAGGCTCAGGAAGATAGCCTTTATTATCAGCCAACCCTCTATTAGGTTGGTGAGATTCCTGTTTGATTTGGCTGCAGTCTCTAGCCTCAAGTTCCTGCCCTAGCTTTTAAAATAGAATGAGATCTCCCTGCAGCTGAAAAAGGGCAAAAGGGTGGAACGTGTAAATAGCAATTAAAGCAAAAATCTTGTTTTTATAAAACCCTCCCCTAAAAGATACTCTGTGCTCTTCCCTAGTGGCCAAGGCTGGCCGACTGGCAAAGCCAAACACACTACACAAACTATTTCAAGTTAAATGTCACTTGTCCAGCCATTTGGAACCATGGACAACAAAATCCTGACATCACCCTTCCTTGCTCTCATGATAAAGAACAATTCCACCAAGAGGACAAACTTCTGGACTGGATTCATGAATGCTGGGGGCTCTCCTGGCTACCCTACCAATCTGCTAGGTAATTAACCTTGGGACATCTCTGTTGCTTTACCTTCCTGAAGTTTTTTTGAGACCTTTAAAGTTCTGGATTAGCTATCACTGTATATTTTTATTATCAGTAGCTATTGGTTGGCAGAAAAACAAAACAAGAAAGCAAAACAAACTTGGCTTACCGTGATAAGTGATGTCCCTTAAGGGTCTGTACTGGCACCAGTGCTGTTCAATATCTTCATCAATGATACATATAAAGAGATTGAGTGCACCCTCAGCAAGTTTGCAGATGATCCCAAGCTACATAAAATACTTAAACAGAATGCCCAGAGACGTGGTTGAGAGATGTCCCTGGAGGCATTCAGTATCGGACTTGATGTGCCCTTGGGCAGTCTGATCTAGTTGGAGGTGGGGGATTGGACAAGATGACCTTTGAGGGTGCCTTCCAACCCAATGCAATCTGTGAATAAAAGCCACTCATACCTTCCTTGCCATCACGGAGAAGCCCTGCCAGACTTGTGCTTTGCAGGAGCTGAGTGGGCTCAGCTCCCATTTACCATTCACATTTTGTGACCTTACCTCATCTGTTTCTCAGTTTTCCATTGTACTGGTATAAGTCATGACAATCTTGTCTCTCGGCATCTCAATCAATACATAAAATGTCAGATAAGACATGTCTCAATGCACACTAATCTAATTTCATAATGTGATTTCATTTTTCAGAGGGGAAAAAAAATCAGGGAAGCTATTTACTTGAACTGGAAGAACTGGGTAATCGATCAAGGGTGTTTTAAAGGCAAAAATCTGTGAGTTTTGAGAACCATATCTGGCTTTGGGTTACACAGGAGTGGCTTCTGTGGCTTTCATTCTATTTGTAGAGGCTACAAACCAAAGCTAAGTCCAGTTAGTGCCATTGGATAGGGCTGAATGATAGGTTGGACTGGATGATCTTGGATGTCTCTTCCAACCTGGCTTATTCTATTCTATTCTATTCTATTCTATTCTATTCTATTCTATTCTATTCTATTCTATTCTATTCTATTCTATTCTATTCTATTCTATTCTATTCTATTCTATTCTATGCTATGCTATGCTATGCTATGCTATGCTATGCTATGCTATGCTATGCTATGCTATGCTATGCTATTCTAAAGCTAATACAACTGAGATAGGCCAAAGCAGATTCAGAGGATGGTGAAGTGCCAGTACCTTGGGAGATCAGTTAAGCCCTGGAAGTTTTTCAGCATCTATCATTTCTTTTTTTTTTAATATAGCATTAGTATCATATGGAAGAAGTCATGCTCCAGCCCCATTGTTTTCAAACTCATTTCCAAGCAATATGTGAACATATGGAAGTAATCTAAGCTAGCATGCATCTCCAAGTATGACAACACGGTATAGAGATCTTGAAGAGCTGCAAGATGTGAGGTGTGAAATGGAACCAGCTAGAGAATTTAGGGGAACAATTAAAGAATTTGTATAGAAAAGGAGAAACAAAACAAAAGCCCACAAACACCAACCACCAACCAAACCAAGAATACCACCTCTTAACTATGGGTTTGAATCTGTGCTCCAATGGAAGACAAATCCAAAGATGAAGTCAAGAGCCAATCCCAGCCCTATTGACTCTGGAATCAGAACTGTGCAATGAGAAGATAAAGTTCTGCTCTCACCTCTGCACGTTTCCTCTCCATTTGCTCACGGCCATATCAGACTATCTGTGCTAGGAGGTGAGGAGATTTTTCAGTCAATGTTGCTGGTAAGTTGGTTTCAGTCTCTTTCAGGAGAAGATTAGGAATGTCTAGGTGAACTGTGGATATCTGTGCTATGTAACAGCAGTCTGCAGCTTCAGAGTACTTTGTAAGCTTTCATCAGTTCTCTGAATTATCAGCATTACCTCTGCTCAGACTTGAGAGTATAGAGAAACTAGATAGTGCAAGTCATTGGAAAAGCCAAGATCTGGGCCAGAATCACAATCCTTACGTTTCTTGCTTTAGCCACTCCTTGGACCATCCAAATCTGTTGAAAGAATAATGAAATAGTTTCATTTTTGCTCAGTTTAGTAACTGAACTCAGTTTTTGCCCAAGGACTGGGTGGACAGCTTGAACACCTCAGTGGGGAATACAAGGAATTTCCTGTGATAGCAGTTTCACTGGATAGTCTTGATGACCTCCTTCTTTTCAACTTGTAAAAGCTTTTGCTACATAGGGAGAGAGGTTTGGTTTAGATTTTAAAAGGTTTTTGCACTTATTCTTGTAATGCCCCTAATTTCCAAGTACATTTGCTACCATGATCAGTTTGTGTGTGAAACATGGAAGTAAGAAAAACAGCAGAATTAAATAAGATGAAAACTGGAACTTTTCCTAAGAAAGGAGGAAAGAAGAAGGATTCTGCAGAACCAGCTATCTCCACGGAGAAAGTTCAGTAATATGGGAAAAATAAAGACGTTTTTCTTCAAATCTTTAAGGAAGTCAGACTTGACTGAAGCTGGATTTGATCTGCGGTTTCTGTTTGCAGGGACTCATGTTGCTAAGCCATTAGACACACATGGCAGAGCTGAGCAGTCTGGGCAGATGCTGCTTTTAATCAAGTTACCTGAAAAAGTCAGAGCAGAAGGTGACTTTAGCTTGAGGTGACAGAGATAAACTAGATCTCTTGGACGCAGTTACACAGAGACAACTTAATGTCAGTGCATGCCTTAAAGCAGTGAAGGTTATGCAGCCAATTTGACACAGGCATACCTGACATTCTTCCCAAATTGGAATGAAAAGACCAGCCCCTGATTTATACAAAGAGGAGACAAAGCTGCACAAAGGCTAGAGGCAGGAAACAGATCAAAGTTCTTAAACAGAACAAGCTCTCCTTATCAGATTGAGGGTCGGGGTTGTTTTTTTTTTTCATCTCAGGAAACATTTAAATTATTAATTTCTAGCAATAATCTTTCTAAGAAAGGAAACTCTGGATTAAAAGAAACTTCAGTTTTCTTGTCTTTTTTGGTTTGAGTTTATTTCCTTTATCACTTCTCCTCTTCTTTCGCTTTTTTTTTTTTTTCTTTTCCAGTGGCAAAATAGTAGAGAAAAATAGAAAATTCTAAGCAGCCACAAACCCAGGATATTTTCTGTACAAATTGCTGTATGGAAAGACCTTCAAAATTAAACCATTTTAAAATATTTTTTTTTTCTTACCACCACTACTTCGCAGTCCCTGAAGAAAGCTCTGAGTCTTACAAAGCATTTCTGACACTTCAAGATTTTCCAAACTACACTTGAATAAGATCATAGCAATTAGAGTCTAAACAAAGAGTAATCCTGGAGGTCTGAGTCTCTGGATTCAGGTAACACTCAACATCAGTTTGAAAACACAGACCATAACATGATTGTTTATTTCTCATTCTCTCTCTCTCTCTCTGTCTAGCTTCTTTTTTAAGCCAACATTTACAGGGCTCACTGTTTCTTATTCCTGCCTAATGTCCTATGGTTGAATGGCAAGCAGAACAAAACTAGCACTTGTTACTGCCAATCCATGGCCAGACACAGCTAAAGACAGTACTTTCTAGGGCTTATGAAGAGAGTTAATTTCTTTAAGTGGCTACATTTCTTGTGTTTTCCTTAAGAGTTTTCTGCTTCAGGCACGTTCTGAGGTTTTTACTTAAAGCTCAGGCCTCCCAAATACTGAGATTTCTGACAACTCTGTGCCCGTTCCTGGCCTGTGATTCTGTTAATTCTCTTCAGGCTGCTGGAGAGACAAGGTAGAGCAGGACTCAGTCAGAAAGACACACTTATTTTCATCTCTCACGCAGCTGATATCTGAGAAGAACATCTCAGTGAGGCCCTAAGGGCAACAAGGACTTTGATTTACTCCAGAAACTGCTTTCTTAGGGAAGTTGCTCTCTTGGCAAAATTTAGAATGAATTCTTGAACTATAAAGGCTCGCTCAGGGAAGGTTCTGACTTCCTGCCTCACTTGAAGGAATATTGCTTGTGCTGTATTTTGTATGACACCCCCCCTCCAGGAACAACACTTAAAATTTCCTGATGGCATGTCAATATGTTGCATGTTTAAAGCCTTCATTGTTTGCAATATCAATAATTATTCTACAAACAGAGCGCTGAAGAATGATTTCAAATCCTCATTAGCTTCAGTGCTGACAGGAAGAGGAAACTAGGTCAGGAAAAGCCAGCAATTACTGTTAGACATTCCCAGTAACATCAGTCACACCGCATCAGGACACTGTCTGCCTTGTTCTTCATCTCCTCAGCTCAGATATCCTCTGGCAGAACCAGCTCAGGGAACAAAAGCTGGATTAGACATTTGTGCAAGTAAGAATAGTATCTAATATTACCCCAGCTAAAGAAAAATGTCCAAAGATATCAGCTGTCATGCTTTGAGGGGATAAACTGGATGCTGGCTGAGGTCAAGAAAAAATAGCTTCACCGCTCTCACCCACACAACTCTTCGGTGTCATTACAATGGGAGCACAGTGAGCATTCAAACCTTTGGGGAACAGGCACAACTGGATGCACTGGCAAGAAAACACTTGAGCAATTTATTTGGCCCCCAAAATTCCTAGAGCAGTATGAAAAATAGGCAGGGTAGCAATCCAGAGCAAGGTAATAAAGGAATGTTGGCTTCCCTCTTGAACTGCTGGCAGATGGACAACGTATGGCTGTTTGCTGCAATCCATTAACGAGTGCCTTGGAAGGTACTACAGTTACTCACCATGTAGAACAGCTCGGGTTGGAAGGGGCCTCCAAAAGTCATCTAGTCCAACCCCCTCTGCAGTAAGCAGGGGCACCATCATCATCTAGATCAGTTTGCACAGAGCCCTGCCTGCTGATCCTCACCTTAAATATCTCCAGGGAAGGGAGCCCCAACCACCTCACTGGAAAACCCATTTGAGTGCTCCACTACCCTCACCTAAACTCTGATCTAGTCTAGTTTGAAGCCATTGCCCCTGGTCCTATCACTACAGGCCTTTATAAACACTGTCTCTCCATCCTTCCTGCAGGCCCCCTTCAGGTACCTATTGTCAGCATATCTACCAAGGACCCATATGAGAGTACTGCACATGCTGTTTAGGTCTCGTCCTTCAAATCACCGGGCCACTAAGGTCAAAATGCCTTAGTCTGGCAGTTTCTCCTTACTCAGCTCTAATGCATTGAAGTCTACTACTCAACAAGACAACAACACTCTCTCAGAGGCCTACTGTACTAGTCAGGCTCAGCTAGTTTGTCTTTACATATGCCCAGGGGTCCAGTGTGGTCCTACACCACAATAATACATAGATTAATATTCAGCTTCTCACATGGCTGAAGCTTGATCCATTTATTGATTTGAAAACTAGATCAGTGCTTTAAAATTGTATTGAAACTAAATGGGCAGCAGCAGACAGCAGGCATTAGATACTCACTGTGGCCTGAAACATGGAGAAGGCAGGCAGGCAATCACATGCTGTCCCCACTGGAGTCTGTGTATCATCTTCAGCTTTAGATACAGCAAATCACATTAACACAGTCTGCAGGTGAAGAACAAACCAGCATAATGTGGCCAGATGCTGTGCAAGGGAAGAAAGGTCAAATTTTCATAGAAAGCTGGAAGTGAAAGGTTACATTTTTAGAAACTAATGTAAACCTAAGCTTCCTCAAGTATGCTGCTGTGTCGCAAAGCTTCAGCTACCCTAAACACAGTAAGTAACCATGATAAGAACGAGATTTTAGAATTTTTTTTGTTTTTAACAGCCTCAACCTTTACAATCTGACCTAACCTTTAAAGAAACCTGGGTTTATGCCTGCTTAATTATTCTATAATTCAATACACACACTTACACGTATGGGTATGATGCTAGAACTTTACCAGAAAAACATTTCTCACTGGAAATTACTCACTTAATTTCTTCCCAGAAGAAAGGATGACTGTAAATCCGGAGTCAGAAAGCATTTGCTCAAAACCTAAATCAAATGATGGGTCCTGCCTGTAAGTACAGAGATGTGCAAGAAAAATGCTGATCTGTAAGAACAAAAGTAGTTTACAGAACCACAGAGTCACAAAATATACCTGGTTGGGACAGACCTCAGAGATCATCCAGTCCAACCTTTGACCAAGCACTGAAGGCTCAACAGTAAACCATGTCCCTAAGCACCAGGTCTGCACACTGCTTGAGCACCTCCAGGGATGGTGAATCCACCACTGCCCTGGGCAGACCATCCCAATGTTTGAGAACCCTCTCTGGGAAGAAGAAATTCCTAACATCCAACCTAAACCTCCCCTGGTGCAGCCTGCAACCATTTCTTCTAGCTCTGTCACTTGCCATCAAGAAGAGGCTGAGCCCCTCCTCACTCCAACTTCAGGTAGTTGTAGAGGTCTCCCCTTGGCCTCTTCTCCAGACTGAACAACTGCAGCTGCCTCAGAGCCATGTGCTCCAGGCCCTTCACCAACGTCAGTGCCCTTCTCCAGACATACTGCAGCACCTCAACATCCTTCTCATAGTGAGGGGCCCAAAACTGCACACAGTGCTCAAGGTGTGGCCTCACCAGTGCTGAGCACAGGGAGATGATCACCTCCCTATTTCTCCTGGCCATGGTGTTTCTAATCCAAGCCAGGATGCCACTGACTTTCTCAGCCACCTGGGCACACTGCTGACTCATGTTCAGTTGACTATCAACCAATACCCCCAGGTCCCTCTCCAAGTTGCAGCTTTCCAACCATCCATCACCTGTATTTTCTACCCTCTGGATTTACACACTGGAAGACTCTGATCTGGAACTGCAGTGGCTTAGCTTAGGAAAAAGCACACAAGGTTTATAACTTTTGTATTAATATGTCTGCTGCACACAAAGAACTACTATCAGGTGTCCTGGGTGAGTGCTGTCTGCTGCCACAGACTAAAACCCACGCCTTTTCCTGCTAAAAACCTACACAAACAAACAAATGGGAACAATAGATTAGTCACTTGAATTAAGCTTTCCCAAGCCAGAACACAGCTGATGGCTGACTGTTAGCAAGAAGATACACTGGAGTTCAAGAATCATCATGGGAGAGGCAAGAGCACTGGGCCCAGGGTCTGCTGTAACCATTGATTCTACCCTATCATGAAACAGGTAACAAGCTACCCATAAAAGGAAGTGCTGTCCCTAACAGGCAGCTATCAAAGTCTACTATATGAGAAGACTTCCAACAGAAGTCAACATTAGCTTATGGCTTAATTTCCTATTGCAGACCGTAGAGATACATGCAGTAGTTTAAGTACTAAAGACTGAATAAATAAGGCAGACCAGAGGTTGTGTTTTCCCAGCTCAATTTCCTTTGTGGCTAAGGGGAACAGAGCAAGCATCTCAGGTAAAGCTGTCAACCCTTTCTTTTTCCGGGTCAAATAAAAAGATTCATAGAAGTGAAGCAGCCTCCTTGCCAAACTTCTTACCTCAAGGGAGAAAGAAGTATTTCACCTGTTCCTGTGCTTGTTCAGCAATCCCATGTTATCCAGTGAAACACTGCAACAGGTTGTCCAGGGAGGCTGTGGATGCCTCCTCCCTGGATATGTTCAAGACCAGGTTGGATGAGGCCTTGAACAACCTGCTCTAGTGGGTGCCCCTGCCCATGGCAAAGGGGTTAGAACTTCAAGGTCCTTTCCAACTCAAACCATTCCAGGTTTAATTTCACTTGTAGTTCTGTTAGACATTGTTAGACAGAAAGAAACTGCAGCCTCTAGAAAACTTACTGTCTGCTACATCCATACCCAAGCAAGCTGAGATTTTCAGATCTCACTTTACTGAGCCACTTCATGATATGGCAAAAATTCGTAGCTGGGAGTCAAATTCTCAGTTCAGATTATCATTTACAGAACGGATGGAAGAGACTCAGATGAGTCCAGTTTGTTTTCCCCATTTGCCCTCCCACTGTAAGAGAGGCTGCAAACAAGAGCTGACACACTGAGATAAGACTTCAGATCCTCTGAAGGAAAACCAAACTATTCTGAGAGCTGCAATAGCTTTGAGGAAATCTACATTTAGACAGGCACACCTAAATGTAAAAACACGAAGAGGCTGTGGCTTCCTTGCTGTCGGGGTTTCCTAAGGGTGGATCCATTTCCAGATAGCATGGACTTGAGTGGAGGGAAGGGGGAAGACACTAGCAGCAAAAACATCTGACATGAATCTTTGTTCTCCTAATCTTAAAATACAACAGTGTGAAACCAGAGCAAGTGTGAAAGCTGAAGACTCCAGCAGGGCTTCACATCAGCCAGGCTTTTTAGGCTGAAGTGTATCAAAAAACAGGAGTGAGACAGCAAATGTTTGATGTCAGGATGATTTCTGAGCATAGTCAGAAGACAAAACAGGTTTAAATCAATTGCCCTTAGATTTACAGTCCACCTCAGAAGCTCACACTGCCCCTGCCCTGCTCCCAGTCCTCAGGTGGTGGAGGAGGTTACAATACAAACAGCTATCTATGGGGCAAGGCCGCTTGAATAAATGAACCCTGCCAGCTCTCTGCAACTGATGAGGCACTGCAACAAAGCTGTACACAAGCAGCAGGAGCTCCTTCCCCAGCAGGGCCTCTGCATGCAGCAGCAACTGCAAGAATTTGAGGAACACAAGCACCAGGAGGGAGCTGCTCTTCCCTGAAGGAGGGGGAATAAGCGGAGAGCAGCACGATGACAATGCACAAAAGGCAAATTTAGACCTCACATCAGAAAGATAAATTGCTGATAGTTCTTATGCCTGGAGACTAATCCTTGGGGATTGGATGGCCCAGTGCCCCCCTGCTGCATAGGCCATCACACCTGCTCTGCTGCTTAAGATCAATCACTCACAGTCAGAAAACTAGGCAAGATATAACAGTGGGGCTTATTCAAGTGTCGTGTCTGGGAACATACACTCAAAAAGCAGGCACACAATGGCATAACTGCAGCCCTTCCAAACTGGTTGGCCTCTTGCAGTATGACAACCCGCTCTTGCCCTTCAGGATTCACGTTCAGGCACTGCAAGAAAAACAGAGTTAGCTAGAAAGGAGAACTGGAGGACATAAGAGAGCTGGAGGCAGTCTTGAAAGGAGGGCTCTGAAAAGGGCAAGTCTAGGCATGAGGCACATGTATTACACAGCCTTGCTAGCAATGAAGTTTATTGGGCTTGTCTTTTATAAGTATTTTATCTTTGCATCCAGTGTTTTGTCTGTGCATCCAGGCCTAAGCATTTCTAATGTATTATTTTAAAGACATCATGAAATGCAATGAGGAAGCACTAAAAATGGTAAATTAAAATGGAGTTTGTATGCCTCTACAGTGCTGGACCATTAAAATTCTTGTAGTCTCAAATATTGTTCTTTACATACATTTTCAAGACATTTACTCCCTTCGTACCATGTACAAGAGTATTTCAATGGAAATAAGGATTTGGGGCACCTCTCTCTCTCCTTTTACTCTGTCCTAATGAGACTAATTGAAGGTTACATATCTAAGTTATCCAATGTACCTAGTGAGCTGCCTCAAATTCTTGCATATGGGCTTGAGTATCATGCAGCTAAAACACATTAGTCCAAGTCTCACATTGCTTCTCAGCTGCAAATGATGAAAATGCCAGACAGTAACACTTGAATGCTAGTCTTCATTGTGACACCATTATTTGGGTAAGGTACCTTTCTGAAGTGCTGTTAAAATTGTTTCACCTACCCAAAGTGCTTTTGTGATATTGTCTGGAGATGTCGGCAGACTCCTTCTTGCACAGCTGTTTGGTAACAGCATGCTATTCACCTGGGACATATTAAGCTGAGTGGTTTAAAACGTCCTTATAGACTGAGAAAGTAGCAGAGCTCACCTGCTGGCTAGGCTCTCTATTCTTAGCATGTTTCAATCTTAAGGTGTTTTGCTCAGTACTTCCTGAATTACTGCTTCTAAGTTTCTCGGTGTGAAGATAACACTGCACAAAAGAAAATATAAGAGTATGTCATTACCTGTCATTTGTGTCACAGAATTCATAATGCCCATCTTTGTGAAGACTTTACTTTCAGTGCTGTGCCAAATAAAACACCTCCAAATCACATTAACGAGAAGCATTCAAACTAGTGTCAGAGTAACCCAGCACTATTCTGCAGAAAGCTGATACTGCAGAAAGCTGTGGACATGCTGAAGTGTGTCCAGAGAAGGGCCACGAGGATGATCAGGGGGTCAGAGCACCTCTGCTATGAAGACAGGCTGAAAGAGTTGGGGCTGTTCAGTTTGGAGAAAAGGAGGCTCCCAGGTGACCTTCTTGTGGCCTTCCAGTAGCTGAAGAGGGCCTACAGAAAAGCTGGGGAGGGACTTTTTAGAATATCAGGTAGTGACAGGACTAGGGGGAATGGAGCAAAGCTGGAGGTGGGGAGATTCAGATTGGATATGAGGAGAAAGTTCTTCACCACGAGAGTGGTGAGGCCCTGGAATGGGTTGCCCAGTGGGGTGGTTGGGGCCACTTCCCTGGAAGTGTTTGCAGCCAGGCTGGCAGAGGTTGTGGGCAGCCTGATCTAGGGTAGGGTGTCCCTGCCCACGGCAGGCGAGTTGTAACTAGATGATCCTTGTGGTTCCTTCCAACCCTGACTGATTCTATGAAAGCTGTTAAAAAGCTGACATATTATACTCCACAAAATTAAATAAAGCTTCTCTAGTAAGAAAGGATCAAAGAGATTATGCTGCACAACTACATGAGCTGTATGTCCCAAGAAACATGGGAATTGATAAAAGGAGAGCAAGGCCTGCTACAGGCAGCTTTAGGAGCACAGGAAACACAGGAGAACTGGTTACCTTTAGTGCACACTAACCTCAAAATGAGCTACAACTGCCACTTAACAGACTCAGAACTATGTCAGGAAAGAAATATTAGGGCATCTATGAAAGCAAAAAAATTTAGAGTCCGATGAGACAGAACCCTAAGTAAGTACATGGAATGGAAGAGTGAAGAAAGGCCTTAGAGAGCTGTGCTACAGCCATGAATTCAAGCTGTCACAGATTCATAGAACGGTTTGGGTTGGAAGGGAATATAAAGATCATCCAGTTCCAACCCTCCTGCCATGGGCAGGGACACCTCCCACTACAGCAGGTTGTTTCAAAGCCCTGTTCAACTTGGCCTTGAGCAGTCCCAGAGAGAGGACATTCACGACCTCATTGGGCACAGCCTGTGCCAGTGTCTCACCACCTTGACAGAAAAGATTTTCTTAGAATCATAGAATGGTTTAGGTTGGAAGGGACCTCAAAGCCCATCCAGTTCCAACCCCCCTGTGCCATAGGCAGGGACACCTCCCACTACAGCAGGTTGTTTCAAAGCCCTGTTCAACTTGGCCTTGAGCAGTCCCAGAGAGAGGACATTCACGACCTCATTGGGCACAGCCTGTGCCAGTGTCTCACCACCCTCACTGTAAAGAACTTCTTCCTAACATCCAGTTTCAATCTCCCCTCTGCCAGTTTAAACCCATTCCCCCTCGTCCTGTCACTACAAGACCTTGTGAACAGTCCCTGTCCTGTAGGCCCCTTCAGATACCGGAAGGCTACTCCAAGGTCTCCTGGCAGCCTTTTCTGCAGGCCGCACAGCCCCAACTCTCTCAGCCTGTCCTCACAGCAGAGCTGCTGCAGCTCTCTGAGCATCTTCATGGCCTCCTCTGGACTGGCTCCAACAGTTCCATGCCCTTCTTGTGTGAGATCTAACTCTCTCCTCTTCCAGCAAAAAGCCATTTCGCTCATCCCATCACTACAAGCCCTTGTGCAAAGCCTCTCCCCCAGCTTTCTTGTAGGCCTCTTTCAGCTACTGACAGGTTGTTATCAGGCCTCCCTGGAGCCTTCTCTGGGCTCAACAACCCCAGCGACCTCAGCCTGTCCTTGTAGCAGAGCTGCTCCAGCCCCCTGAGCGTTTTTGTGGCCCTCCTCTGAATCCACTCCATCAGGCCCATGCCCTTCCTATCCTGAGGGCTCCAGGCCTGAACAAAGTGCTCCAGGTGAGGTCTCACCAGAGCAGAGCAGAGCAGAGCACAGCAGCCACAATCACCTCTCTTTAATCATAACTGACTCTCTAGCAATACTGACTCGAGAATCATAGAATCACCTCTCTTTAATCATAACTGACTCTCTAGCAATACTGACTCGAGAATCATAGAATCACCTCTCTTTAATCATAACTGGCTCTCTAGCAATACTGACTCTAGAATCATAGAATAATCTCTCTTTAATCATAACTGACTCTCTAGAATACTGACTCTAGAATCATAGAATCACCTCTCTTTAATCATAACTGACTCTCTAGCAATACTGACTTGAGAATCATAGAAAGGTTTAGGTTGGAAGGGACCTCAAAGCTCATCCAGTTCCAACCCCCAGCCTAACAACCTGTCAGTACCTGAAGGGGGTCTACAAGAAGGATGGAGGGAGACTGTTCACAAAGGCCTGTGGTGATAGGACTGGGGGCAATGGAACAAGTTCTTTGCCATGATGGTAGTGGAACACTGGAACAGATTGCCCAGAGAGGCCCCACCCCAGGAACCTGTCGAGCATCACCTGGAGATATTCAAGGTGATGCTCAACAGGGCTCTGGGCAACCTGATCTAGCTGAGGATGTCCCTGCTCACTGCAGAGGGGGTTGGACTGGATGACCTTTGGAGGTCCCTTCCAAACCAGACCATTTTATGATTCCATGATACTCCTTTCCTAAGCCACAGAGAAATGCACCAGAGTTGTTATTAAGATAACTCTAAGGACAGTTTTGATTAAAGTTTTACAAGGGTTAAGAAATTTTGTTTAGGTCTGAAAAGCAAAGCTACCTATCTGCTCTAAAGACTCACTGCTGGAAGAGTTCAGCTTCTCACACTACCATCACTGCAGCCAGCCTGCAACAAGAGAATGCATGTTAACTTTGCAGCTTTTAAGAAGACAAATCAGCACTAGTTTTAATTAACTTTCGGGAATTAAAAGTTTGGGAACTAGGCTCATCATTTAAACTGATCATTTAAATAAAGAGAACAGCCAGCTGTTTCTCTGGAGTCTTTCCATTTGCAAGTAAAGTGATATATCTCAAAAGCTAAAACATGGAATCCAACCCCAAGTTGGACATATTACCTTTATAAAGATGGAATCCAACCCCAAGTTGGACATAGTACTTTTATAAAGATGGAATCCAAGCCCAAGTTTGATATATTACCTTTATAAAGATGGAATCCAAACCAAAGTTGGACGTATTACATTTATAAAAAAATGGAATCCAACCCAAATCTGGACATATTACTTTTAATACAGTCCAGGAATCAACTGAAATTTATGTGTCTCCAGGAGGCACCTGAGTCTATGCAACTTTCTCAAGCATAGACCTTTAAAAATATACTCTGAATACAAGCTGCTAAGTAAAGGGAAACAGGAAAGTCAGAGGTCCTTGGTCTGTAAGACTACTTAGCATTCAGAAGTTATAGCAAGGTAGTACCTAAAACACTGCAGACTCTCTAAGCTATTTTATGGGCTATCCAGACTTCAGAGACCTGACAAAATGAGAGAACTGGTGAGATACTCAAGAGGCTGAATGGTTGATGGCAGATCAATATGATGTAGAGAATAAACAGTCAAAGGATAGCAACATTAAAGTCAGGGCAGTTCTGTGATAGGGGCACCGGCTTCAAATTCATGAGTCTGCAGAGATCTGTTAGGAACTCAGAGAAGGTTTTCCCTTTCTTGCAATCTCTCTTACTTACACAGACAGCTTTTCTTTTTTCTTTTTTTTTTTTTTTTGACAAAGACAAGAGTTGTTTCACACTGTGGGAATATGCACTACTTAGTAGTATGGTGTCCCAACTTCATAAATCAAGCACTGGATGCACAGGCACTTCAGGTACTACTGGCAGAAGTAAAATTAAACAGAGCTTGCCAGCATGTGGAAAAAATTTAAAGTCCAATTCAATGAAGTCAGTGTGATTTTGGCATGAATCCCCCCATATGCTACCTATATTAAGTAGTATAACATTCTCTATATAAATAAAATATATTCAGTTTTGATCACACTTGACATTTCTTACGGTACTAAAATTTTTGTCATTTGTCAACCTGTATTTTTAGAGCTCTTTTGCACTGACTGCCAGGCCTCCATCTGGCAAAATTAGAGGTATTCCTAATCCAAAGCATTTCATAGTAATTCTCCCACATTAAAAAAAAAAAAAAAAAATCATATTTAAGTGCTTGCAGGTGATTGTAAAATGACAGATTTTCATTTTCTTAAAAAAACCCCAACAAAACAACAACACAAACCATGAAACAGTAACTTTAAAATCCCCTTTATGTTACTATACAATACCTCCTATGAGGCAATGATCATATATTGAGCTTGGAGGCATATTTTAAAGGATTTACTGTAAATTACTGTAAAATTTTTGCTAAACAAGTCACTGTATCACTCACATCAGAAATGTGATTGTCATCTGAAAAACACAGACCCTAAGGACAATATAGACAACTAAGGTTTCTATTATGTTAAATGTAATTATTTTTTTCCCCGAGGGTGAGGTCAATTTGTGAGTTGCTCTCAGATCCCTCTTTCAGGATGATTTTGGTTCGTATTCTTTATTTCAGTAACTTCAGAGGCACAAAAAGATCACTGTCTTCTCAAGCAAAGTCTCTCTTTCCTCCCTTGGACAATCTAAGAGTTGTCACTTTAAAGATTCACTGCATGTACATGTAACAGTTAAGTCCTTTCTAGACTTGGAAAAGGCAGAAAGCTCATCTGTCATGTCCCAAGCTACAGGTGTCACCACTGCCAGAACAACGGCCTTGCCCAGTTTGATAGGTATCAAATGGACATAAAGCTCTACACCTGCTAAAGCCAGGAGCCTGCCACTGCACAGGGACGTGCTAGCCAGTGGCAGGGTTTACCCTGCCTTACCCCAGGTGGGTAGCCTACAAGGGAGAAGCACGAGACTTAGCCAGCATGGTCTGCACGTACCCAAATCCACTGTGTGATTCCAGTGCTAGAGAAGGCCCTGGTGACAGCAAACAAGTGAATGGAAACGTGATTTTTCCAGGCTGACCAGATTCCTTTAGGATTCAGCATTCACTAGCAACTCCAAAGAGAGATGCTTCAGTAAGACATAATAGTCCTTAGTAAGACTTCCTTACTAGAGGAACAGGATCCCACCTTTCCCTGCTTGCTCCTAACAGCCTGTAAAAACTTAATTATTAGTATTTAATTTTTTCTCTCTTGAGTTTTCTGAGGACAGGGTAATGCATAGCCTCATCAGCCTTCAACTGCCAATGGAAACAACTCCTATTCTCTTCCACTCCCCACACATTCTACTGATACGGATTTTAGAGTCAGCGCATCAACTGACAGGAGGTGCTGCATACACATACATACTTTATACACAAACACTAAGCTTATCTATTTCAATGACTGCTCCTTGTCCAGCTTAAGTGATTTGGAAAAAGTAAAGGAAATAGCAGTGAGGCAATGGCAGAGTCACAAGAGGGAAACACAACAGTGGTACTGTTTGTTAGCCAAGTACGTTTACTCTTTTTAATCTTTTCTAGGAGTACATTACATCACAACTCCTTATCTGCCTCTTTTTTTCCCCACACTGTTATCAGCCTTTAAGAATTAATTAAATAAAGAACTAATGAAAATACAACATTATCGCTTACCTCATCATTAGAGAGGCAGCTATTAATAAACACAGTTGGAAAGTTATTTCCTTACACATAATGCAGTTGTGGAAAGCTGGCTTAGGAAAAAAACTCAGTTCTGAGATCAGCAGCTCAAAATATCCTTTGTCCATACAATAGTTGGGGTTGGAAGGGACATTAAAGGTCTTGTAGTTCCAACAGCCTTGTCATGGGAAGTGCCACCTTCCACTAAACTAGGCTGTTGAAGGCTTTGTCCAACCTGGCCTTGAACATCCCTGAGGAGGGGGCATCAACGACCTCCTTGGGCAACCTGTTGCAGTATCTGGACACCCTCACTGTAAGAGAATTTCTTTCAAATATCTAGTCTAAATCTACGTTCTGTAAATAAATTAGCTGAGGACCTCCCCTAAGGTCCATGTCTGAAGAGGCACAGCTGTGGATGACAGCTGATGTGCTAGGCACGAGGTAAGCATTGTACACTGCTTTGGCAAGGCCTGCCTGCAGGTTTATTAACCTATCATAGCATTAGTCTATGTCAGGAAATGTATTGCTCAGTGTGTTACACATCCCCTTCACAGAAACTGCACTCAAGCAGGTGTGTGGTCAAGAGAACATTTTGGACAGTAACAGCAAAAGCCCAGCTTACTTCTTCACATTTCAAGCAAGTCTTAGCTTTTTATAATCATTGGCCTCTATGGTGGCATTCAAAATCTTTCAACTGCTCTCATGACAAGCATTCAGAAAGAATCTGGCTCTAAATTGAGTTAATAAGCGTTAAAAGAACTAACATTGATTTTTTTTTTTAATATCATATCTAAGAAAGACTGCTTCTTAAATCGTGTTTTAGCTTTTCCTGTAAATTTCAACCTCTAGTTCAGTTCCAGTCACTGGGATGCATAAGCAGGAATATCACCACTCACAGACAATACCTCTAAGATCAAGTCTGATCATCAACCTAAGACCACTACAGTTATTAAACTATGATACTACAGACAGTAACTCTAGAAGGTGTGCATTAACTACTTCTTCACAGCAGCTCTACTTCTAATTTCATAGATTCACTTTGGTTGGAAAAGATCTCTAAGATCAAGTCCAACCATTGACTAATTCCCACACTTTGTGTGCTATGGTAGTCTTAGATTGACAACTGGACTTGATGATCTTTGAGATCTTTTTCAGATGAAGCAATTCTAAGTACTGTTGGTCTCCAAGAGCTTTACTTTACATTTGTTGGGATAGACACTTAAAAATATCCTGGACCAGGCTACCCTACAGAGTTGGTCTTTCAGACAGTTCTGAATGAACACAGTTGTAGCCCTGCTGCTGTTTTAAGGTGCACGCAAGCCTATCAAAGCAGGAGAATAGAAGAGGTGAATAGAATAGAATAGAATAGAATAGAATAGAATAGAATAGAATAGAATAGAATAGAATAGAATAGAATAGAATAGAATAGAATAGAATAGAATAGAATAGAATAGAATAGGCCAGGTTGGAAGAGACCTTCAAGATCATCCAGTCCAACCCATCACCTAGCCATGATGTACTATGAGAACATGGCAATATCAGCCTACCTCAAATGTTAGCAATCTCATAAGCTCTGGCTTCAGAATCATAAAATGGTATAGGGATTGGAAGGGACCTCTGGAGACTGAGTCAAACACTCCTATTAAAGCAGAATCACCCAGTGCAGGTCACATAGGAATGTGTCTGGATGGGTCTTCAAATTCTCTAGAGAAGGAGACTCCACAGCCTCTCTGGGCAGCCTGGTCCAGCACTCCAGTTCCCTTACAAAAAAGAAGAGTTTCTTTGTAATGCTTTATTTCAACTCTAATGTCCTGGGGCAAAAACTAAATTAAGCATAATCCATTTTATGAGCTACAGGGAAAAGAAAAAAAAAATAAAATAAAACAACCCAACAAACACATCAAAAAACCCTCAAAAAACCCAAACCAAAACACCAAACCAGTCTGGACAACATCAGGTTTTACTACACGTAACGGCATTATGAAAAGTATAAATGTTACTGTTCTATAAAATACATTTTTTTCATTCCAAAATGCAAATTATAATCCACACTTAAGTCAGGTCTTTCCTTTTTAGTCTTTTAAAGTCAGCTTTTCAAAGAAAGACACAGGATGGCCAAATGAAAGATTTACTATAATGTTTTTATTAACAAACTTTCATTGGAAAGTTCTGGGCGCATTAACATAGGAGGCACATTGGCGTCGATGTTTGGCATTTGACAGTCAACAGAATTGCACTTCACTGGGGCAGCCTTGCTACAGCAGCGCGAGTTTTCACGGCAGCCCTCGTAGCGAGCCTCCCTCCCTGCCCTGCTCAGCAGATGTTTTTTATCAGCCTGGTCAGCCCTCACGACTCGGTCATTCTGCAAAGAGCACTGATCTGCCTTGCTCTCAGCTTTCTTTTTCTGTTTCGACAGAGAGGCTTTCTTGCTTTCGACCCCGTTCACTTCTGCACCACCCTTTTCATCACACTTGCCTGTCTGCTGACAGAATCCCTTTTGGGTCTGTGACACGCTGTTCTCACAGTCAGAGCAACGCACTAGCAGAGGTCCTGCATTTCGGCAGAGAAACTGGGAAGAGCTCATCACCTTTGGAACAGTTCTTACATTTTCCTCCGGGTTTTGATGAGCATGTGAATCTGTCCTATTTATTCTTTGATGTGCCTGAAACTGTTGCACAGACTGGAGGAAAAAATTTTTAGGCAGAGAGTTCTGTGTCATCGTTCTCTTGAGCCTTCCTTGAAGGCAGCTGCAGTGGAGGACGTGCTGGACTGGATGCACATAACCTTCAGCAGCTTGCTGTATAGCATTTATAGGAGCTACAGAGCTTTGGATCTGCACAGTTCCCGGGGAAGGAGAACACTGGTAACAGAAGCTGTCACTCAGCTGTTGACATGAGTGGGGACTCCACTTCACTGCCACTTGCTTATAGGCATCAGGACAGCTACACTGCCTGTTCTGAGAGAAAATGGGGCATATGGTATGTTGGTCAAGAGATGTCTGCAGCACAGCTGAACTAGCAACATTTTTTATGCTCTTACTCACTTCACTGCTATAGGCTGAATGCACACATGCGCTTTGGGGCCTGCTGCTGAAGAGCTCTGAGCAGATATGAGTTTCTTCATAAGTCACCTTCTCTGCAGGGTTACAGATACCCGTTTGTGATGCCAGAGGCTCAAGCTCATAGTGCTCATGCTCCATTTCGGGCTTTTGACTCCTGGAGTCCAGCTGATATTTGCTAACAGGATGTGATTTATTTTGACCTCTCCCTCCTTGAGCCCCTGAAAAGGTCTGAGAGAAGGCATTACACCGCAATTTTTTTGGTAGTGGGATCTGGCCACAAGTGCCCTGGGGTCCAAGGCATCGGCACATGCACTGGAAGAAGAAGGTCGCAAAAGCCCAACTAATGCACATGATAAGCATCATGAAAGTGCCAAGCTGTGTGTATGCCAACACTGTAGAGGGCATCATCATTGCTCCAGCTACAAATGTAGTCAGTGCAGCCATTGCAATAGCAGAACCCATGCGGCTTAAAGAAAAAATGACTTTTCCCTCTCGGTCAGGGTCAGGAGCTAAGCGATAAGCCACACCATAGTGAACAGCAAAGTCTACAGACAAGCCAACAGCCACTGAAATGGTGACAGATTCTAACACGTTTAGCTCCCATCCAAGAAGAACGAGAGAGCCTACAGTGACAAAAATAGTTCCAGCTATTGAAACTATGGCATAAAGGCTTATAATGATATTCCACGTCGTAAGAAGCATTACACTAAATGCAACAGCAACTGAAAGACCCATGGCAATCAGAGTACCATCAGAAAGACTGTCCTGAAGATCATAAAATTCAAGGTTACTCACAAACCAACCATTACTAAGACCTTCAGGAGCAGAACTAAGCTCACTTGAAATCCATGAGTCCACCTCTTTGTAGAACTGATGCATTTTCTCATAAGCCAGTGTGAAGAGGTAGGTGCTTTGGAACTCCAATACCACTGCCCTGATAGTGTCATTTAGATCAAAGCGAGGCCCTGGGGTCTTACTATCTAAATGGTACCCTGTGCTTCTTTCTAGCTCCATTATAGCTCTCTTGATACATAATTCAAAAACTTCTTGTTTGTATGGAAAGCTCCAGTGGCTGCAGCAGGGGTAAAGGGATGGCTCATCACAGTCTTGATTTTCCATCCACTGCTTAAATGTTTCAATGAAGCAGCTTGTGAAGTCCTGTTCTTCAGTCTGATAAAAAAATGTTTGATTTCTTAACTTCTGACAGAAACGTAAAATCCAAACCTGTGAAGCTGGGCTAGCAATATTAAAGCTACTATCTAACTGCAGCTTTCCCTTGCTTTTAGGGTTTAAAGGGTCACCATTATCCTCAGGTATGACACCCCAGATTACTGTAATTGGCATGTGGAGCTCTTCTCCATGGTGGACACGTTCAAACATAAAAAGCTTTTTGTATTCTGCATCGTATCGTTCAAACGGGTGAGAAGACCTAAATACCTGAAACTCAGAGAGCTCCAGCGAGGGCAACTTCATCTTTGGATTTACACACACAATATATGCTCCACCAACTGTTAAGGCAAGAAACCAGAAAAGCCAAATGTATCGAAATTTGATAACGATACATGGCAAAACCTTTTCAAAAAATATCCTGGATGCTTCCGAGACTAGAAAAATAACCTTGTGGAACATTTGGCACAACACCGACCAGTAGCTTTTGCTGTTGTATACCCTCTGCTGAGGCTTCTTAAAGCAACTGAAAATATTGAGGAGATAGCGTTCATGTAAGACAACTACAGCAGGTAGCCAGGTAACCATCAAAACATAATTGACCAAGATGGCAGTGCCAGCATAGACACCAAAGCACCTGATTGCTGTGATATTGCTGACGTAATTAGCATAGAAGGCAGCGGCGGTAGTGAAACTCGTGACAAACATGGAAAGAGCAGCGTGCTGCAACGTGATGCTCACTGTCTCAGAGGTTCCAGCGTGAGGCTTGTCGAACTTTGTGTAGTTCCAAACGTCACATAGGACAAAAGCATCGTCTGCTCCAATGCCAACAAGAATAATCAAGGCCGTGAGATTCATGAATGGAAAGAACTCGAAATTAAATACTACCCGATAGAGAAAATAAGAAATAATCAAGGAGCTAATTATTGCAAACATAGTCATCAGCGTGATAAACATGGACTTTGTGTATACACACATGACTAAGAGAACAATTACAATGGCTATGGCAGGATACACAGTATCCATCAACAGGTAGTCTTGAAACAGTCTATGTTTTATTCCAAACTCAATCCCTGTGACTGTGGTTACGCCATCGGAAGCGTTCCAGTTCTCAAAGTTATCTAGGTAAATATTCATCATGCTTTCCCCTTTCTCTGTCGGAGAGAAGAGCATGCTG
Organism: Psilopogon haemacephalus; assembly: GCA_013396835.1. Taxonomy (NCBI): domain Eukaryota; kingdom Metazoa; phylum Chordata; class Aves; order Piciformes; family Megalaimidae; genus Psilopogon; species Psilopogon haemacephalus. The sequence goes on from VWZI01002648.1 coordinate 907,804, forward strand.
TATTTTAAAGCTGGTAAGACATAGTCAGCTGTCTTTGGGCTTAGAAAATCCTTGTCCACTAGATAGTGAAGGATCTGGTAAACAGCATTGTACTTGGTACATTTGCGAGGCACATTTGTACACTTGAGTTGGTCCTTCCTTTTGGCATTCATATCCCAGCAGTCCGGCCCCAGGGTTCCGTTGTAGTAATATTTGGCACATGTGCGAAGCAGCTTTAGGGTGTGAGAGACGTCTCGTTCTACAATCTTCTGACATGATGACCTGTTGTTCAGAATAGCAATGTAGTTGCCCAGTGTCCAGCTGGGACAGCATGAAGCAGCAGTGGCTCTCTGGCAGAGATCACCAAACTGGGAATGGGATCTGATCTGTATAAAAAAGGCAGAGGGGGACAAAAAAAATTCCCGTTTAAATTAACTCACAGAATCAGAGAATGTCAGAGACTGGAAGGGACCTTAAAAGATCATCCAGTCCAACCCCCTGGCCAGAGCAGGATCACCTACACCAGATCACACAGGAACACATCCAGGCAGGTTTTGAGTATCTCCAGAGAGGGAGATGCCACAAGCCTCCTGCACAGCCTGTTCCAGGGTTCTGTAACCCTCACAGTGAAAAAAATTCCTCCTCATGTTTCCATGAGCTTCCTATGCCTCAGCTTCCACCCATTGCCCCTTGTGCTGTCATTGGGCATCACCTGGCTCCAGCCTCCTGGCACTCACCTTTACACATTTATAAACACTGATGAGATCATCTCCCAGTCTCCTCCTCTCCAAGCAGCAGAGCCCCAGCTCCCTCAGGCTCTCCTCCTAAGAGTGATGTTCCATTCCCTTAATCATCTTTGTGGCTCTATGCTGGACTCTCTCAAGCAGTTCTATGTCGGTCTTGAACTGGGGGCCCAGAACTAGACACATAATTGGCTAAATCATTAGAAACATTCACCTACCAAAAAAAAACCCCAAACCCAACAAACCACCTTGAAGTGATGGAATCTCAGCTTACACTCTTCTCATGTTCATGTTTTAGATTTCTTATTTCCACATACTTTTTTTTTTCCTCAGTATCCTCAGCAGACTAAACCAGCAATAACTGTATACTGACTTGTCACAGCAACATAAAATTGGCAGAAGTGTTAAGAATATCGTAATTCTGTTGTCTGAAGATGCACTGAGGTGGTTGGATTTTCCCCAGACTGAGGACTGTTAAGTCTCTGTTTTTAATCTTATGCTATACTGAAAATAAACAGCAAGCCATACAATATATCAGTGATTTCATTCTGCTTGGAACCATATTCTGCAGTTCCTAGGAGAGGCAGGGACTTATCATCCAGAAAGAATGGATTTGACAGCTTTATGAAGACCTCCCATCATCTGACCCCTCTTCTACGACTCTCACTTTTGGACTCTTTTTCAGCTCTTGTACAACTGACAGACATTTCCCTTAAACAAGTTACCTCGCCACCCAGGCGCTGTGTCCCTGTCATGTGGGACTCCTAAGACAAGCACACAAGCAGCAGTTAATTCCACTGTGGCATGAAGCACCCCAAAGCAAGCCCTGCTGCAGAGAGACAACAGCCATGCCTCTGAACACTGCATGCATCATGGGACAAAGTCCCATGAGTGAAGTGGGGGAAGAAGCAGCAGAAGCAAGGCCAGAGCACTTCTAGGCAAAACTGGAAGTACTAAAAATAGAACTGAAACTCTTAAGTAACAAGGTTGAAATTGAGAGAAATTTTCTCAAGTCAGGAAAATTCAATCTTGATAGGGCAAAGGGGATGTAAGTCTTAAAAGTCAGAACTTCTGGCTTGTTATATGTGACAAATTGGAATTGATCCTTCAAATAGTTAGATATATGTAAAACTTCAGTCTTAGTGAAGTTACAGAGAATGAATGTACATTAGTAGAACCACACCAACAAAGCTATGTTCTTAAGAGTTTACACAACTGAAACCATTATCTAAGCACATCTTAAATTTAGGTGATCTGAAATAAGAGCATTTTGCAAGGCTGGGTTTATTTTTGACTGGGTTTCTGCTTGTTTGTTTGGTTTTGTTTATTTGTTTCTTAAGCAAAATTACACAGGTTAATTATTAGCAGTCTTTTTACAATGCAGACAAAAAAAACAAACCTGCACTTGGGGATTCTCATGGCAGTAATAAAAGCTTTAATATGGACTTACTTTTGTCAACCAGTTTCTGAACAATAACAACCTGGCATTCCACAAAAACAGGATAATTCACATTTGATTGTTTCCAGATAAAAACACTCACGCATGCAAACTCAGGAAAAACTGAACAACCTACTAAATAAAAGGAAGCACTGGAATAGCATATCTGTGTTTTTCATGGCACATCTCCAGGTTAATCCTATGAGGATATAATAGGCAAAGCAGGAGGAAAGGATTGTATTGTCTTCTCTGTGTATTCAAGTTCAAGATGGGACAATGTGGTTTATATGGTGCTCTTCAACACTTGCTGCAGGCCACAAACATTCACTGGTAAAGTAAATGTTGCCAAAGAAAGCAACACAAGCAGGCAGCTGGAAATTAGAAATTAAAATCCAAAATGTAGCTCCAGATAGCTCATTAAATTGCTAAGTAAAATGTTAATGTGTTGTAGCACTGAGCTTTGTTGGTGATCCAAAGAAATTGAAAAGACCATTTTGCTGTTGCCAGACTTGGCCTGCCACTGGCAAAATTCTCATTTATTTTGGAACATGTAAGGAAACTAAAGCTGTGCAACCTGTGCACATGTTGTATCTGTGGGTAAATCTGCACAAATGGTTCTACACAGTGATGGAGTATCACACATACATGGTTTGGGGAAAGCAGTCTGAACAGATCATTTGCAGTCTTTGAAGTTTATAAAATAACTGTTTACAGTTTATGGGGAAAACATTCTGCAATTAACAAGTGAAAAAATAAATAAATAAAAGGTCTGCTCTTATCCAAGTAGTAAAACATCAGAACACCTCCTATAGCTAATTTGTATATAAGGTTTCCATGAAGCTTATAGGATGACCACATGCTAAGCAGCTGCAGGATGGAGCCCCTAAGTGTCAGTAAAACATATAGTTAAAGCAGTTACAAGCAGATGGGAATACAATTAATACATAGGGGATACGTTGTTAGTTTATGCTAAAGCAAATACTAGCTGGTGCTGAAATCCTGCTTATCATCAGGAAAAGGCATACATTCTACGGTTTGCACCTCCAGAAAATACTGTCTGATTTTCCTGTCTTGGAATGCAGAAAGCTTTGCCACCTATTTCAATGGAATTGTGACACTAAACAAGCATGAACTCGACAACAAAAATAACTACATCCAGCAGACAGTCTGTAAGACAAGGTGACTGAAGTCATCAAATCTATCTTATAGCTATAGTGCAAGTCAATATCCACACTCTCTACTGACCGGCTGATTGAGAACTTAGCATTCAGAAGTGGGGCACACAGCACCTGAGATTTACTTTTATCACCCATCTTTATGACTAAATTTCTGTAGTTAAAGGCACAGATTAGCATCTCCTCCCTAACTTAATTTTAACCCTTGTTAAAGGTGGAGGTGATTGTCCCGTTGTACTTGGCCTTGGCCAAGTACTGCATTCAGTTTTGGGCACTGCAATACAGGAGAAATGTGTAGGTGCTGGAGTGGGACCAGAGGAGGGCAACGATGCTGGGGAAGAGCCTAGAGAATAAGTCTTATGAAGAGTGACTGAGGGAGCTGGGGATGGTTAGTTTGAAGAAGAGGAGGCTGACAGGAGACCTCATTGCTGTCTACAATTACCTGAAGGGATATTGTGGAGAGGCTGCTGCTGGGCTCTGCTCACAGGTAGTTGGAGACAGAACAAAGATTTTCACGGACAGAGTGGTCAGGCACTGGACTGAGCTGCCCAGGGAGGTGGTGGAGCCACCCACCCTGGATGTGTTTAAGGGTCGTTTGGATGTGGTGCTTAGGGATATGGTTTAAGGTGAATCTTGTGGAGTAGGGTTCTAGGTTGGATTTGGTGATCCTGAAAGGCTTGGCCAACCTGGATGTTTCTGTGATTCTGGTATCCTCCACTTATCTCCTGATCAAGCTGCTGATGACCCTCTAGCTCTGCTCATTCAAAACTCAGCTGGGTTAGTTTAAATGCTGTATTTTACTCACATGGCTCCTTCTGATTGAAAAAAGATAAAGGGTAATCAGAGGAGCCAGCTTGTTGCTGCAATAACCTCAGACAGGAAAATAAGGCACATTTCAGGAGTAGGTGAAAACAAAAACCACTTAACACCAACAGAGGCCAGGAAGAACAAAACGCCTGATAGCAGAGGGCTAAGGAAGACTCATTACACAATGTTTCACTACAGCTCAACATTTTAAGAAAGCAAACACCAACTGTTAGGGAAAGCAGTCTGGGAATTCACCAAAATAGTACAGCTATCTAAAAGGGCTAGGATAAACAAACTGAATAATGAAAATATTCCTCATGAAACAGACATGGAGGATTAAAAAAGGAAATAAACAGATCATTATTTATATTTCTGTACACAGTCACTACACAACACACTAGACAGAAATTTACGGTTACTCTGCAGCTCAGAAGAGTTTGCTCCATCAAGCGGCAAGCTTGTATTTACAAATGTATCACCCAAATGCTTATTTTATTTTGGCCTTTGTCAGTCAGCTTCCATCAGTTGAAACCAGACGTCAGTTTCCATCAGAGTGCTAAAATCCCTCCTAGCACATGTAAAAGAAATTCTGGGAACCTCTGGAGTGGGCTATTGCAATGCTTATTTTGACTATGCAAGGTACTGAGTACAAAGAAAGCCAAGAAAAATTACAACAGGGCCAGACAAAGCCAAAATGTCTTCTCTCATCTCCCAAGATTTAAAGAGAAAATTAACATTACTCTGCAAGTATCACTATCCACATTTAATCAATGGAGCTGTATTTCTATGTTCCTGCCATCTGCCAACCTACTCTCTTTTGACCTAAGAAAAACAAGTGACCCACTGGGTGTCAGAGAAAACTGCATATACTGTGGGGATGCAGATAGTTCACCTGAAGGTGGAAAAGCAAGAAAAGTGAATTATTTGCTAGGAAACAAGAGCAAAAGTCGGTGGAGTAATATTCTAAGAGGAAATACACAGCAGAAGTTAAGATAACCCTTTCTGCAAAGCATCTTCTAAATCAACCTACCTCCACTTCCTTCTGGATGCTATTAGCAGCAAGTCCAAATATAGATTCCCTTAAATTAATCTGATTTACAAATTGAAAATTGTCTTTGTACTTCATCTGCATGCTGACTGACTATTCAAAAAAGATGTAGAAAATGTTAAGTCTTCTCATACGTTAGTGGACAGCAATGGGGAGTGAAACGAAATTGCAAAAGGAGTGTTTCACATCTGCAAGTTAAAGAAATGAAATGCCATCTTTACTTACCTTCAAGTTATCTACATTGCACATTGACTTAATTGCATTCAAATTCCATAAATTCTTGCCTTCTGTTGCTGTAAACACCACCCGTGAATAGCGATCACCTGGAATCACAGGAAGGGGATTTTACAGATTGTTTAGGTGTGGCTGGTATCAAAGTCTGAGGCAAAATCCCTCCATTCAAATTACACAGAAGCAATCTTTGTCAGGTCGTGGGAATCCACCTCCTTTTTCAGGGTACATCATTTATCTGTAAGACTCAGCCCACATGAAAGTTTCCGTTTCCTTTAAGTGCTTATAGTAAATATGGCATCTTCGTATATACCACTTAGAAGCTCTACAGACTTCTAATTCAAGTATATTTCATTCTGAAATATGATAAACAAGCAAAAATCAAGAGATCTAATCAGCAAACTATGAAATCCTTGGCACAGCTTAATGGCAGCACACAGATAATAGTAATCAAAGGCTGATTTAGTAAGCCATTTGGGAATATAAATAATAATTATAAAGCTGTTTCTCCAAGAATATTTTTGCTCCAGAAGCAAATGACTGCAGCAGAAACTGTTGTGATATCCTTCAGGCCATTTTAAAGAATTCTATAGTGTAGACACATACAGATTAAATTACAAATTAAATCACATTTATTAGGAGACAGCTTTTAAGAAATAATTACTTAGTGGCAGTGAGATCTTTATGCACAGCGAATAATGAAAACATTTATACAAACAAAAATACAGAGCACTGCAAAACACTTTATGGTACTTTGGGCAAGAAAAATTGTGATATTAATGACAATGCTCCAAAAACTAGAAAGTGGAATTTATTCCACTGTTGTGAATGTGCAGAATCTTTGCCTTTCACCAGACTGCAATGAAGCGACTCAGGAGTAAAGCTTTATCATCTCTGACCATGATTCAGGATGAAGGAAACTGAAATTTGCAGATCCTGGAGCAGACAATGAAAGACACCAGGAACGACAAAAATGGGTCAAGAGGAAATCAACTGTTTTCTTTATAAAATGAACTGGCAAACTTTCCCATAGAAGCACAATTCCTTGATGACTGCCACAACTGAGACTAGACAGAAACAGCAGTGGAAAGAATGAGGGTGATGCTATGCAGAAACAGCGAGCAGGATAAGAGGAGTTAAATCTGCTTCAAATTGCAGCTAGTGCACAGCAGAGTTTCAAATACATTTCCTCTTCCTTACACAAAGTATGCTCAGTCCAACTGGGTTCTTCTCACAGGAGCAGAACTGACAACCTTGCTCACGTCTTACTTATATGTAAGACCCTAACGTAATAGGGAAAAAAATACATCATAGATCTTTTTTTTCACGTCTGTTTTTACTGGTAATTGCTCTCTCAGACCAACTAATACAAACAAATCATTTCACAATTATGTTTTTCTGCTCCGTTATCAGTCCTCACATACTGAAAGAGCAGCAAAAGAGCCTAGGTCATTATATGAATAAAGGCAAGATCTGCATCTGCCAATGCACGTTCTCTGCCAGAACAGGACTTATCAAAGTTTTGCAGTGTGCCTCGTAAAAACTCAATAAAGAATTATTTGTCTTTTTCATCCTCTAGTTTAATTTAGACAGCCTCATAAATCTTCAGTACTTTAAGATATTTTTTTCTTTCTTTCTTTGAAAATAACGTTTTGTTTGAGAGTGTGGGTTATGGTTTGGGTTTTTTTTTTGTTGCGTTCAGGAGTATTTTTGGGGGGGGGTGTTTTGCCTTTTTTTTTCCCCCCCTAAACAACCCAATATGTTTTGTATAATTGGATGTGTTATAGTCCATATGCAGGAAAAATATTTTCATGTAGGTTTTTTAGAGTCAATGGTATAGTTATAGCCTAACTTCTTAGGTAGCATGAATTAAGTGCCACCTCTAGAGTCATCAGCATGACCAATAATTAATAGAACTCTTTACAGGAAACAGAAGCACTTAAAGGAGGCACTTGAAGTAAATACAATTGCTTTCTAGGAAGAACCAACAAAACACAGCATTTCAGCCCAATTCCTTCAAAGACCTTTGCAGACAAGGAAAAAGGTGCTTATTGTGCGTATATTAAACAAAAAATCTTTTCCTAATAAGGCATACAACATACAGAAAAGCTCAAAAGTCATTCAGCTGGCTGAATTTTTTAGCCTGCCTTACACCATGTCTCCACTTACTTGGAATATCGCAGAAAAAGGTATCCTTGTGGAAGTTCCACTCTGCTTGCCTCTTCTCTCTTTCATAGTGATCATCTGACCATCTGTCATCTTGATGACTAAAACAATAAACAGTTTTACCTTAGCTTAGCAGAGACTGTTAACAGACAAGCTGCACATCTCAATAGCTCTTATATATGAGAAAATGTGGCTTTGGTAGGCAAAAACTGAAACATTCACCATATTTTTTGTTCAAAGGAAATTAACTTTGAGCCCATTACTAAATGTATCCAGGATTCAAAGAGAAAACTAAAGAAGTGTCTAATTTTAAGGAGCTTGCAATGGGAACTCTGGTTCCATGTGAAAGGCCTTGAGAATTACAGATGATCAGATTGAGCATTTACTGAAATCAGTGGCAGTATATTGCTTTCAGAGCATACTGGAGTGAGAGTGGTGTACATACAACCCTCTTCCCCCCCCCCCAGTAAATTATACTGCATTTTTAATACAAATTCTTACCTTTTGGCTTGCTCATCTGCATATTTGAAGGGATAGTTTGCAAGTGTAGCTTTGTACCCTGTGTTTTTCACCATATTGTTCCACGTAACCAATCTCTGTCCTATGGCTGTCCCTCTTGGTTCGAATCCCTGAGAGAAGAGCATCATGAAATTCCATTAATACTTCTCATTCCTTAGTTCAAGCAGGAAAGTGGAAACATGATCAAAGTGATGGATAGTTTTCATTATGAAGTAGAGTTAGTCCAGGCATCTACTTTTAAAAGTAAAATGCTTTATGACAGGTCAGACAAAATAATGACCAACTGTACAGAGTGACAAGGGATTAAGAATTCTTGCACGTACTACTTCTCTCCCGGAGAAGTAACGATGATTTAGTCTATCAAACGTTCCACATTTAGTTTTCAGACAAAAGGCATCCTACCAAGTCCCCTTTCTGCACCTCAGCTACAAGGCTTTACTAATTAAACATGATTAAAAGCCACTCAAGTGTACCTTCTCTCTTTCTACAAAGAAAGAGGCGAAACCAAACAATTCTGAAAGTGACTCTGAAACAATCTTAACTATTTGGCTGTATTTGAGAACTATTTGTGTACAGATATACCCAACTATAACATAAATCAAAATAACTTAGGAGGAACAGCATATTTTAGTTTGATGACCATAATTAAATGCAGTGTTTTCAATGAAAGCCCGAAGAGCTACTCATAGATAAAACGTAGCTCATGAAAAATAAGACATGAGGGCAATATTTAATAGAATCTGATAAAAATTACTTCCGCTCTTTCAATATGGATACAATTTCAGCCCCAGAAGGCACTTAGAATCCCTTTTCCTTTAATAGATCCTGGCCCTCAGTCTTTGAAACCTGATTTAGAACGTATGGTCTGTGTTGCACTGTGCTGTACATCCAATTCTGGGACGAATTTACATTATTCAATCTATAGCAGTTCTGTTGAAGGGCACATGACCTTTCAACAGCAAAATGTGGAAGGAATTTAAACCAGGGGGTAATACTCTCTGATAACAACTGCATCTTTGTAGCACCATTAGCTGCTCCGACATCAAGATTTAATTTCATTTCTAATTAGAGGAATTACAAGGCTCTTCAAAAACTTGTTTCTTTCAGGGATTCATTAGAACTTGCTTCTGGAAGCTTACTACCAGTTGAATCTCTCTGGAAACTGATTCTCAAACAGATTTATGGTACAGGGAATCTTTTCATGCATATTAAGAGTCAGTTTGTTTTTCTTCTGGGCAGATCTCAGTAAGAGGAATTTATCAATTGCTGTACCTCCATCTGCTATTTACTGGTATTACCCAAAAAAACCCCCAGCAAATAAAAAAATACTTTATTTGACAGCACACCTGATGGAATATTTACCTACCAGCAATGGATCAGAGAAATCTGGAAGATCTGGAACTAATATCCCAACAAGTGCACACACCACTATTAACACAGTACACAAGCCCAGGACCACTACAGGCCAGTCGGCTATCAGCGCAGCATAGCTACATGGAGAGGAGCAGACAAAAAGGTGTTACAGAAATTAGAGAAATTAAACTCACACACAAAATGAATCCACACTTCTCTAAAGAAACCCTGACCTGTTTCCTTTGCTATACTCACAGGAAATTAAGCCAGCTAGCATGAATGGATGGAAACTGTTTGCTTCTACACTTTTTCCTTTCTTTTTCAAGTAAGAAAGCAAAACAAAAAAGGCACTTTCTACCAAGTCTTTGGACTGAAACTTTCTATTTCTATTCTTTTCATTATCAGGCTATTATTTTTTCCTCCAGGATTCTGACAAAAATGAAAGCCTTATATTAGATGTTCTTTGTGCTGCTACAGAAGAGACTAAATATTGGATACTGAAATAGGTATTTATGTTCTTTTGTACATATTCAAAATTTCAAACTGCCATAATTATATAGCAATAATTTGTATAAAGTGCTCTTATACAAAAAAAAATATTTTTAAACCAGAAACAAAACAAACAATAAAACCCCCATATGTGAAGGGAAACCTCGTTTAAGTCTAAATATTTTTTTTTTTAAGATAATTACCTTTTTCCTAACTTTATACTTCATTTTTGGCAGGGATATAATCTATGCTTGGGCATCATTAGAAGTAGATGCTTTGTTAAAAACTAAATTACAGAAAACATCACAGTTTCTTCTTTAAACTTTTAAAAGAAAAATATCAAAGAGGAGGGGGAAAAAAGTCGATTTGAAAGCAGAACCCAAAGAGAAAACATTTGCTCTATACTTAAAATGGTCATTAAAAAAAAACCCCTCAAACCTTCCATACTAATGATCCATAAAATCTGCTGTAAAATCAAAAGTGCAAAGGGGTTGCAATATGATACATAAACTAATCAACACTAATTGTTTTGTGTTCTGGTGTAACACACATTCTTGTACATTTCAAGAGTGTAAGAACTTTTATATGCAAATCCCATTTTCATAATTTTAAAATACTTTAATTTTTGTTAAATTGTCAGGAAAGTCTCAGAAAATGAAACAAAACAAACTTCATGTCTGAGGAAGTTCTCTTACAGGCTGGAATTGATAGACTTGTGTTTCAAGGGCAATGTTGTCTGATCCCAGGAGGAAAAAGGCTACAGAAAGTCCCATAAAGTTTAAAAGGCACCAGAAAAAATAACTATGGGGTATGAATTACTCTATATTGATAGTCTTTCTACACACTAATACTGATCAGCTAGATCTATACTCTATTTCCTCTTCAATGTACAGGCAACATAACATGACAAGTTCCTAGCAGAGTGCTCTTCTACTTGTTGATGCTGTCTTAAAAGCTTATGGGGCTTTTTGAGTTTCAGAGCAACTCAGTATCTAATCAGAGTTCTTTGCTCCACAGAAATATTCAGTCCCATTCCTAAGAAGGGAGGTAATGCCCAGCTCCTCAGTGCAGCAACAGTTTCCCAGTTTTCTAATTGCAAAATCAACAGCATCGAGCAAGCTTATTGCTGACTTTCCACAGTATGTGGAATTAGGTAGGGTCTAGGGGTCTAAATAGAGCTTTAAGGAGCACGGAAGTCCAAAGTGCTGGGTGTATCTCAATTTCCCGTTAGGCAAATGTGAAATAACTCTTACATTCTCACACAAGAGGTTAATTAGCAAGAGCCCGAAAAGCAATCTGGAGTGTAAGTTTTTATTAAAGTAAATCACAAAGGGGCAGCTTGCCAAATGAGCAATTGTACAAAGCAGAAGTGAAGGGAAGCAAATGACCTAATAGAATTTTCCTATTTATAGGACTAAATGTTTTCATAAACACCAACACAGACTGACTCACTACTACAGATGTTTGCTCCGAAGTCATTAAAAATATACTCAAAAGTTTGTTGTTCTTTTTTTTTATTTCATCACTAGATTTACCACTTTCATCACTAGATTTACCACTTTGACATGTTGCCTCTACACTTCCATTCTCAGTTGAGCAGCTCTCAGATTGGTTAAATTCTTCAGGCCCTAGCTGTAAAAGAAACTATGTCCTGGGTGAAGCGTTTAACATGTTCATAAGCCACATCCAGAAAACACTAAGTGTTTCTTCATATCTGCAAATTTGTCCTGTGTCTCCTGTCACACACTGAAATGCAGATCAACAAAGGTGACCTGGGCTTGAACATCAAAAAGGACTAAACATGCCTCAAGGTGTTGGAAAAAAGTGTGGATGTGACCCTTTGGCACCTGGTTTAAGTGGTGATGGTAGTGATGAGTTGTCTGCTCCACTTGATTTTTCCAAACAATGATTCTATGTTATATTTTAATTTAACTGAGTATCATTTGGTACTGAGGGCCCTAATACCAACCAAACTGTTCCTACAGCCTGCCCCAATCCCAAACCATCATTAGTAGCTGAACAGATGGCAGTTAACTCTACTTTTCATCCATTAAAATGTCATAAAATTAGTTCTGTAACTTTTTCTCTGTGCTCTGACTTCTATGTAAATGACCACTTCTCCAAAATGTGTGAGTCCAAGAAAAAAAAAAAGACTTAAATCAATTCCTCAGTCAAGGAATCACATTCAGAAGGGACACCCTCAGTGCTTTGCACATCCTTTAGTACTTTTCTAAAGCAGGGCAATGCTTTTGGTGGTTTTTTTAATGCCTAACTAAAACTACGGTTGTTCAATAAGCTTGACATATTGCTATACTACATAAATTACCTTCTTTTTTTTACCACTTCAAACTATTTAAGTAGAATAATGGAACGGCTTCTCAGAATAACCCCTAACTGAAACAGTAGTCCCAAAGTTGCTATGTTAGTGTACACATACCCAAAGAGAACGGAACAGATTGTAATTTAAAGTGCCATGAAATATTTGGAAACAAGGAGCATGGAAAACTGCACACGTTAAATTTACGGAGAGACTATTTGTTTGGCCAACTTTTGTGGTCTATCCCCTTCCTGCTTCCACAGGATTCGAAGATGTGTGATTAGGGATGTCAAAAACTTGTCGCTGACTCCTCCTTTCAGTGTTTATTTAGGGATCAATTCTTCTAAAGGTTGTTTGAAGTTGCTGATGCTATCTGCCCCCACAATCTCCTGTGGCAGCTTCAGAAATTCACTACTCATTGCCTGAAGAAATACCCTTTTCTTTTAAAATCTGTGTTGATTGCCCTACTATCTTCCCTGAACATTCCTTACTTTTGCCTGGTGTGGGGAACAACAGCATTGCCATCACCACCTGGACTGCCTTTCAAACCTCAGATGCAACAGTATCAGATCTTACCTTTTTGGTAGCTTGAATGGTCTGGCTGGCCTGGAAGGAAGCAAAAAAAAAAGAAAAAAGAAAAAAAGAGGGTAATTGTAAATATAAGAAACACATATGTACGTGCCAATTTGCTTAATTCTTCCCATACATGAATAAGCAAATCAATTATGAAAATCAGATATTTTCAAATATGCATTATCTCAAAAGGCATACAAGCATACTCAATTCAGTCTTTGCAACCAAGTAATTCAGAGAGTAATTACAGCTATGAAAACAGCTGGCATTTCAAAACTGGAATTACATGAAGCTGATTTTTGGGATTACTATTCCAGAGGCTTTTCCATTTTTCAACAAGAGAGCAAATAAACTAAGACGACAAAAATTTGGTACCATTCAAAGTCACGACAAAGTTTGCATATGATGGAAACAGGCAACCAAAAGACCACTGCAACTCACAAACCTTCTTAATTGCCCTTCCTAATTCCATTATTAAAAAAAAAAATACATTGGACATAAACCCTGTATTGCCATCATACAGGAAATAGGATGACGAAAGATACACTTAAAAAAAAAAAACCACAACACATTTTATGCAAGTTCTTGTCATTTATTAAAAATCTAATATAAACAATATTACTTTGACGAGGAACATAAACAGAAATTATTTTTCTCTGCTGCTGTTTGGTGAGCACATCATTTTTCTAGCTATAGGACCAGTAAATTTTACATAAAGGTCATTTAAAAAAAATCCCATGAAGAATCTGCAAGTCCTTTCAAGAATTCTAATTTTAAAAAATTAATTTAAAATCTAATATAAACAATATCACTTTGATGAGGAAATAACAAACTTCAATAGAAATGGTTTTTCTCTGCTGCTGTTTGGTGAGCACATCATTTTTCTAGCTATAGGACCAGTAAATTTTACATAAATGTCATTAAAAAAAATTCCCATGAAGAATCTGCAAGTCCTTTCAAGAATTCTCTGTTAATGTGATGTGCAATCATTCCAAAGATGTAATCACACTGTGGCTTCATTTAACTTATGGACTTTTTTACCACCAAGGACTTCATATTACTTCTTTTAAAAAGGTACAGAAAACAATGAATTGAGAAACAGCTGCTTGCATAAAATTTCATAAACCTGTTGGAGCAAGTCCAGAGCAGGGCCCCTAAAATGATCAGAGAGCTGAAACACTTCTGTAAAAAAAGGCTGACAGAATTGGGGCCGTTCAGCTTGAAGAGGAGAAAACTTCAGAGAGATCTTACTGTGGCCTTTTAGGACTTAAAGGAGGTTTGTAATAAAAGATAGGGACAGTCCCTTCAGCACAGCCTGTTGTGACACAACAAGGAGTAATGGTTTTAAACTAAAAGAGGGCAGATTTAGACTAGATACAAGGAAGAAATTTTTAATGCTAAGCATGGTGAAACAATGGCACAGGCTGTCCAGATTGCTGATAGATGCCCTATCTATGGATACATTCAAGGTCAGGCTGGATTTGGGTTCTGAGCAACCTGATATAGTCAAAGATGTTCCTGCTTATTCCAGGGAGGTTGAAATCCCATTCCACGTGATGTAATCGCCTCAAGGTAGGTGCAGCCTTGTCCACACTAAGTGCTAATATTGGTTAGAACATACCTATTTCTCTCTCCAAGCAAGTGTAAAGCAGATGACAATCTGTTAGACTGTCAGACCAAACAAAAAACTCAAACCATGCAAGTTTAGCTCTCAACACAGCAACAGGCCCTTTCAGATATATAACCAAAGCACTGCAAACTCACATGATAGCAAAAGGGTTATGAAAATGGAATTGACAGCCCAGATAAATAAAAATAAACCCCTCTTGTCCCTTTCCTCAGCAGAAAGGATTGGAAAACTAAATTATCAAAGCTAAAACTCATGCTAAGCCCTCTTTTACTCTTCATCTTCATCCAGAGTGTGTCACAAGCGATACTGCACATAACTATGACGGAACATTCCATCAAGAAATGCAAAGCTATTATATTTAGTTCCCCAAGAAATATAAATCCATTTTAATTTAACTGTTTCAAGAAGTAAGAGTTGTAAGAAAGCAAATTTCTGTCAGCTGTAATTCACTGATGCCTGGAAATGCTCCAAAACATTGATGCAGTAGAACTGCCAACTGGCACGTGGCTGTAGGTAGTGCAAAGCAGGAAAAAAAGGCTCCTGAAGCCATGAGGAAGATGGAGAAAAGAGTGAGAATAACCAATCTGCAGCTGCAGTACCTCAAAGACTAAGGAAATGCACACACCAAAGCTTCTGGTACCGCCACAGTAACAAACAGACTTGCAGCAGCTAAAATGTACAGAAGCCCAAAGGAACTGAGAATTGCAAAGAGTTTACAACAGCAAAGCTACTTGACACTGCAAAAAAAAGCTGCAGCAGGCTCAGGCACAAAGGCAAACTCAACTTTTCTCAACTAAGGCTAGATAGGACAGTAAGAAGCTTAGGTACTGAAGACAGAACTCACTGAACCAGAATCTGAAGTCAGTAATAACAGAATTCTGTATGAAGATAAATGCTTTGGCAGGCAATGCCCTTTCACAGACTAATTCAGCAGCAAGGCAGAGTACAGACTGAATGCATGCTCCTGTGCTTCTGTGAAGGGGACAAAGCTACACAGTCAGGTGTAACAGACTTCTGCAACTGCAGCTTACAGGTTTAGAGATTAGAGAGACATATACAGACATATTTAGTGTTGATATGGTGATCTGAGCATTCATTTCTAGCTTTTATTTGTAAAAGCAAGTCTTGTGAAAGCAAGTCTTGTTATCACCTGTGTCATAAAGGACCCTACCATTAGCAACAATACCACACAACTATTTGTCACACAAGTCATCCATGGGCAACTAGTACAAGCTTTGTAATGGTTTGTTATGGCAGTTTCAGCTTTATCAGCAGATAAAAGTAGCCTTCTGTTCTCTCAGATTTTGTCCATTTTAGCATCCACTTTTAAAACAAAGGTAATCTACAAGGTTGTCAAAAGAAGCAGGTCCTGGATCGAGAATTAACTGCCATCAAGATGATGTTTCCATCTGCACGGGCTGTAGCCCTGCTGCCCTCATCATCACAGGACATTCTGCACAACTGTTACCATGATCTCCGTGACCTCTATAAAGCCTTACCTGACTCATCCAGAGAGACACATCCACACCACTAAGCACTCCCCCCCAAACATAAGGGTTTGCTTGGATAGTGATGTACAGAACCTCATCTGAGGACCTGAAACAGCTGGCAAACCAAACATTTGTTGGGAAGAATCAACATGTAACTGATAACACTCTGGGGACAATGCAGGCATCTTCTCATGAATATATTCAACACCTTCTTATGAATATATTCAACACCTAGAAAGTGAATACCTAGAAAGGAAGGGTGACTACCCAGAATGGAAGGGAGACTATATTCACTTTTTCTACAGCTCTCCCAGCCCCTTCTTCATGCAAAATCATTGTAGATGGGTATGTTTTAAATCTCTCTCCTCAAGCTTTACACTGTCTTTCAATTGTTTCTGCTACTTGGATGTGAGGAGGAAGTTCTTCACCATGAGAGTGGTGAGGCCCTGGAACGAGTTGCCCAGGGGGGTGGCTGGGGCCACTTCCCTGAGGTGTTTAAGGCAAGGCTGGATGAGGCTGTGTCCAGTCTAACCTAGGGTAGAGTGTCCCTGCCCATGGCAGGGGGGGTTGGAACTGGATGATCCTTGTGGTCCCTTTCAACCCTGATTGATTCTATGATTCAATATGGCCAAACAGATTTTCTCCACAGAACATAAAATTTGGTTTACATAAAAACTTCCCAAAATTGCCTTCCCCTAATCTGTCCCACATAAAAGGTCTAAAAATGCCAACACAACCATTCCTCATCCTCCCCCTTTCCCATCAAAACCAAACTACTTTTCCCTCTGTTTCCTCCACCTGCAAAATATATTCGGTGCTGAACAAATGATGATGATTAAGTTCTTCAAAGTTAGGGTGGGTTAAAGGTCACACCTGCTATCAAACTGTTTTGTTTCGAGAAGCATGCATTGCAAAAACCAGCGTAGACCCGGGTGAATTCCAGCAGTGTAACCAATCCCTTGCAGCTGTTGTGATGACTCTATTATATCATTCGGGAGGAAAAGTTATCCCTGAAAGCTAGGGGCAAAAAAATTCTTTAGTTATGCCCTGAAACACCAGAAATGCATGGCAAACCCAGCTCTTTCCCACTTAATTAATGATGCTGTATCTAATTTTTGAAGTATTAGACTTTCATTGAAATAACACCACTAACCTCAAAAAAAAAAAAAATCAGTCTAGACAAAAAAGAAATCCTCATCAGTTTTCATGAGAAAGAAAGGGTGGGTTCCATTATTTTGCTGGGACAAAAGCCAAGTTGATCTGTGTATTAAATTACCTCCCTACTTAGTTCTCACAAGTTTGATAGCAGAAAGTGACAATCGCAGTTGTTTGTGGTGGGACCAGCACAACCAAGTCATTATAGAAATTGCAGCCACTGATTGAAATCCAACACGTACTGCACACCAAGGGAGGAGACAAGGGAAGAAGGAAAGAAAATAAGGGGTTCTGTTGTACTCTGCCACCATTTGCTGCAGGTCTTAGCTCCTATTCAACACAGACTTCAGTTCATCCTGTCTTCTCCTACCGGGGAGTTTAGACTGTGTATGTATCACACCCCTAGGAACTACATAAAACCAGGCTGGTTAAAAACCCCCAGAGATTTTTCAACACCAAATGTATTTGGTTAACCAGCATCCTTTTGTGCCATGAGGTGAAAAGCAGAAGTGGTGTTTTTCATAACATCTTGCCACAAAATATGAAAGTTTACTGGAGGAAATAGTAAGACTATTAGGAGGGTAGATCAGGGCACCACTTGGGACTGGACTGCTACAGCTCTAATACTCTCCTCTCTAGCCTAAATAAGCATTTAAGCTATTTTGAACAGCGAGGTGACAGAAAACATCGGTTTGCTATTTTGTGTAAATATTTGTAAATATTTCTACTGTTTGTGTAAATACAAAGTTGAATAGAGGCAGTTTACATGTGTAAAAAAAAAATACAGTTTTACATGGTTTTCAACCTGAGAGAGAACACAACTAGTGCTGTAGCCTCCTGAAGGGGAACAGGCTGTGCCACTCAGTCAATCCTGCCTTCAGATTCTCAATGACGCCTAAGTTTCCTTTCAGTCACAGCACTAAATGAGTTTTCTTACGAAAGCTGCCAATTACACCCATTGGCATGGGTTTAGCAGACAGCTTGGTCCCAATTTCAAGAATCAAAATCAAGCTTTTGGATGTCATCGCTATTATTAAACCTTGTTCTACAACCTTCACATCACTTGGACATTACATGGCACAAAGCAATGTTTCATGAACATGTGCCTCAGCATGGGGACCATTTCAAATTAATTTAACACTTAATAAAATTATGGATGGTTTACTGCTTTTGCAGTGTATTTGTTTCATTGATGTAATGCTTTTTAGGGAAATACAAACCTGAGCATGTCAGAGGACAATAAAAGAATCTATATATGCCAAGACATTCTTTCCCAGTCATTCTTCACAAGCCTCAGCTGTGGGCACGGTATCAATTCAAGTATCCCACTTTCTCACACCATAAGGAATCACAGAATGGTTTAGGTTGGAAGGGACCTCACAGATCATTGAGTTCCAAACCCCCTGTGCCATAGGCAGGGACACCTCCCACTAGAACAGGTTGCTCAAGGCCTCATCCAACCTGGCCTTGAACACCTCCAGGGAGGGAGCAGCCACAACCTCCCTGGGCAACCCATTCCAGTGTCTCACCACCCTCACTGCAAAGAACTTCCTCCTAACATCTAGTTTAAATCTCCCCTCTGCCAGTTTAAACTGGCTTTTTTTTTTTTCCCTTGGAGGAACAACAAACCAGTTAGACTTTAAGCTAAAATCAATGCCTGGGGGATTACCACCTTGACACACAGCAGCACTGAGGCACTGCCTAGGATTGTTGGCCTTCTTTCAAGGTGTAAGGAAACAAACAACAGCATCATGGATAAATCCAAAACTGTCAATACAGGTGCTTCTCTGTTTCATTAAAGTTGGACCTGATTACCCTTAAGGTCCATTCCTACCTGACATTGTATGACACGATTCATTCCTGGGAGACAGCAGCTAGGGGGAGCACAAAGCTGTGATCCCAGTACCAATATTCGTCTGATTCTGGTGCTTTGCTGCAGCTGAGTGCTGAATGTTTTCCAGTGCTGGCTGAACAGTAACACCTTTACCACCTAGAACCAGCACTAAATGGCAAAGTTCATACCATCACCTGCCATCCAGCAGTTTATTCTGAACCCCTAGCTGACTGGATGAGGAACATCTCAAAAAGATACACATCAGTCTTTGCAACCACTTTTCCTACTTCTTTGTGGTTACTGGTCTCAGACAAGAAAAGCCCTGACTGCTAATAAATGCCATCCCTTACCAAACCCAGCTGAGATCTGTGCTCAGTGACACCTGGCTATGAACAATGACAACCAACCATCATATTTCAGGGCTCAAAGCCAGGCACAAGCATAGCACAGAAATAGTCACCAATAGAAACTTGACAGAAAAGCCTAATTTTCCAAACTAGTTTTCAGAGAAAACTAACTGTTTTGGTGGCTGTCTCCACTTTGGCACTGATCTCTACAAAATTCAGAAATGCATAGCTTAAAGTAGTTGGCACAGGGCTGTAAATGATCACTAAGAGTACTGCAAGAAACACAGCAACAGAAGTAATAACTGCTGCTCCAGCAGAATAGGATTCAGACTAAATGAAAATTGTAGGCATCGTACCTTCAATTTCTGGCAGTATGGTCAAACACTGACTCCTTGACATCCTCTTAATTCTACTTTCCTCTTGCAGGTGTTCATGAAAGGGATTATTTTTCTTGATCCAAACATCACCACCATAAGTGTACCTGGCCTATTCATGATATGGTGTACTCTATAAGACAGAAACTCTATCTAGGGTACCTGGCAAATTTGTGATACGATGTACTCTTTAGGACAGAAACTGTATCTAGTATACCTGGTGAATTTGTGATATGGTGCACTCTTTAGGACAGAAACTGTATCTTCCTTCTGAAATCCATTGTGTACCACAGGTGTCTAAACATAGTGACAACAAAAGAAAAAGAGTCAATCATTAAAAAGCCAGGAATAGAAAAACTAAATTTGTCCTCTTGCCTTTCATTTAAAGATTCACTTGAGTCAAAAAATGGTAAATTACAATAAATAGCTGTACTTGCTTAGAGGGGGGAAAAAAATATCAATATAAAGACTCTTCTGTCCAAGGATTATGAGGTGTTTAACCTCATTGCTTTCCTTTGCCAGAGGGAAGGTATTCCCTTTGTTGGCAGATCTGGTTACAAGAAGCGATAAAACATAGCTTTTTGTCATTATTACACTCAAGGATAAGCTAAATCCCTGCAGGACAGATTGAGATATGCATCATATTGTACACCTTCCATTAGAACACATAATGCAAACTAAATCCCAGCAGAGGAAGAAAATCCTCGTGTTTTCAGGATGTCATTGACCCAAGAGAACAATTTCAATTGCTCTTAAACATCAGGCTAGCTTTTGCTGCTGCATCTACGTGCTTTATCATTTTACAAATCACTGCAATCACTCAGACAACAAATCCAACAGATTAAGTTGCCAAAGATATTTTCCAAGCCTTCCCATTTTTTTTTTTTTTTTGCAATGATATATGGAGTTTTCCTTGACTCCAAGAATGAACTCCCTCTAGATGTTTTTAAACATGTCATGTTCGCTGTGCTTGTAACTTAGAGATGTAAAACTAACACTAAAGGAAGAAAAGCACAGAGAAGAAGGATGTTGTAAAGATGAGAATTCATTTTTTCTGCTAATTTGCTTATTGAAAGCAAGAAAAATTAATGTAATTATATTGTTCCCTCACATAAAATGCCCAGGAACAATCAAAAAAGATTTTTTTTTTTCTCTCTAAGATAGGAGGCTGAAGTGATCTGAGACTAACCACTATTTCATCCCATTAAAAAACATAAACTCACAATGTTGCAGCTTTTCCTAACTTTGTATTATAGATTCTTTCTGCTGAGGCTATTCTTATGTATAAAATATTAAGCAAAATAAAAGTCTTTGTAACAGAGAGACCAAAAATCAATAAGCTATTTAGCAACCGTATTATAGATGTCAGCTCACATTTTTATAGTT
The DNA here is from genome assembly GCA_013396835.1 of Psilopogon haemacephalus. Taxonomy (NCBI): domain Eukaryota; kingdom Metazoa; phylum Chordata; class Aves; order Piciformes; family Megalaimidae; genus Psilopogon; species Psilopogon haemacephalus. The sequence goes on from VWZI01002648.1 coordinate 928,858, forward strand.
GAGATGCCAGATTTTTATAAAGGTTTGTGTCTGCTCTTCTTGTATTCTTACCTATCTCTTTGGTTCTAGCTGTGGATCAGCTCTGTATTCCCAGCAAGTTTGAGCAAATAACATTGTCTGTCTGCAAGGACAGCAATTGTAATGAAGGTGTTAACAATAATGAAATAATTGACTGAGTGGTTCTTACTCAGACTTCAATTTAGCACAAAAGTGTATGCATTACTGACCTACAGCTTTTACACTGGGCAACACTAGATTCCTTGAATTCCTATATACTTCACCTATCTGAAGTTTCACTATGGAATCAATTAAACGTTATTAATCTCCTGTATAAATTGTCTCCCAATACTTAGACATCTCCCAATAACTGACTTTGGGCTCCTGTCAACATACAACAGGAGAAAGTATTTCCATCAAGTTACTAGAGATGAGAAAAGCTCAGTGCAATCATTGACATCTTCTATACGTGTATTTTAATTTGGAAGTAATTTTGATAAGTTTACTATCCCAATATCATAGAATGGTAGGAATTGGAAGGGACCTCTGGAGATTGAGTCCAACCCCCCTGCCAAAGCAGGATCACCTAGGGCAGGTCATACAGGAACACATCCACATGGGTCTTGAAAGTCTCTAGAGAAGGAGCCCCCACAACATCTCTGGGCAGCCTTGTCTAGTACTCCATCATCCTTAAAGAGGATCTTCCTCATTATATGTTAAAATTAAAACTTCTATTAATGTACAGCATATGGACGACTTGAAATTGAAATGCTGCTATAAACATCTGCAAGGTTTGAGAGTTTGGGCAGCCCATTCACTCCCTTTCCTTGCAGCCCCACATGATATACATAGAACTGTTGAGATTGGAAGAGACCTTTGAGATCATCAAGCCCAACCACTCACCTAGAACTCAGTCCCACCACTACTGCTAAACTACTAAACCATGTCCACACCTCCAGAGATGGTGACGTTAAGGAGCTTAGGATTTTATTTACCAAGTTTTCAGCTTAACCTTCTTTAGAAGCTCATTTTTGCAACACTTGCTCCTAATACCTTCCTTTTTTCACCTTTGACAATTGACCAAATATTATCAACTGCCAGGACAGCTGGCTCTTTTCCTTCAGAGCATCTACTTGGTTCACTTGTCTTGAATGGAAAGTGGATCATTTTCTCCACAGGAAAATCCAACAATATATGAGGAAGCCAAGGAATACACACCCTACAGATATTTCTCTTGTATTCTTCTTTCCCTAAACTTTCCTCCAATTAATGTAGCCACTTTTAAACACAGTTCTTAAACTGTCAATAGGAAAATTGCCATAAAACGTACTTAAACTGGATTGTCCTAGCTTTAAGTGGCAAAGTTTAAACATAATTTAAAGTGTATTCTGCTTCAAAAGGTTTAATTGAAGATATATATATATAGATATAGATATAGATATATATTCCTTTAACTTCTGAAGCACTAAGGGCAAGACCACATATAGCACTGCTTGGCAAGTTAAACAAAAGTTCTGAACTATTCAAGACAATAAAAAGGGGTTAGTAAAATACCATCATGAATCATTATTTGAAAACAAGCCAACAGCTAATTTGGAGCAGACTAATATTATTTCAAGATCCTTCACAAGTCCAAAGCCATTAGTCTTTTTTCTTTTCTGTGTAATTACAGTGAAATTAATAGATATGTTCTGGGATTTAAATGACGGCTAAGGTGGTTTTCAGCATTTTTACTGGGGGAAAAAAAAAAAAGTTCCTTCCTTAGAAATATTTTATTTCAAAGCTGTTTTTCTTACACTTCTCAGTTGAATGGAGCAATGCAAGGTCATGGTCACGTCTTGTATTTCTCTGACAGGCAGGAAATTAACGTGACCCAAGAAATCACAACATACACGCAAGAAAAACTTCATCCCATGTTACCAAAGGGAAGGAAAGAGATGTACATACAGAGCACCTATTTTTATTCAAGGTATTTCTCCACGAGGGCTGAAATCCATGTTCTCACAGGCATTAACGACTGACATGAAGCATACATTAGCTTGACTCTGGAGTAGAGAGCCTTCAGACTGTCATATATCACACTTCAAGTGGTACATGCTTCAGTCCTCCTTCCTGTGCAGATGTAAGAGTTTGCGAATGTAAGTCGCCAGGGGGGGTCGTTTTTGCTCTCAGAAAATCTCCTTCGAGCAGAGAGCTTTCCTGAAAACAGACTGCAAGTCTTTACAGTTTCTGCAAATTATTAGTGTGACTAGTTTTCAATCTTTATAGATATTTCATCTCTTGCAGCAAATGAAACTTAAACAATTTTGATCTAAGCTTCATTTCCGACACACATTTCAGTGCTGTTCCAGTGCCTGTGAATTTAGCTGCTTTGAATGGCAATTTTGAAATTGTCTAAAACAAGTTCATGCAATATTCAACACAATTAGAAGATATGAATTAAGTAAGCAATTGCACGAAAGAGGATTCTTAGCTTATATTGACACAGAGAAAAAACTGTACATATGTAACCAAATCCCATTTTATCTCCTGAGATGACATTTGTTTTGTTTGCTCAGTAACAAACAAACAAGCCAAAAAAAAAAAAAAGTACTTAATGAACTGTTAAAGGTTTTCAGTATTTAACTAAGACCTAAAAAAAGCACTGCAAGGCTAAATATGATACAAAGCAGATTCCATGTAAACAAAGCCGTTCAACAAAGCATTAGCAAACATTCATCCACTTGACTCAACAAAACAAAACTGGAAACGTAATGCGAGAATCTGGTGGAGCACTACCCAATTAACATCTCAGAAAATACTGAAAAAGTGGAAGCAGGGATCAATGGAAGTTTTCTTAGTGCAGTACATTCATCTATTTATAATTTTATATTTAACACACCCCTCCTCCCAACAAAACAAAACAACCACAAACAATTGATTTCCAAATAGAATCAAGTCTTTAAAAGACTTCTTTATCTAATGGATACCCTGGGCAGAAATCTCATGGCAATCTCAGTGTAGCAAAACCAAGGCCAAATGGCTCAGGCTATTTTTGTTGGTTTGTTTGACTGTTCAAGCACCCATGACTATTTAAACACCATGCACATCAATTATAGTTACTTTAACATCAAAACACGATCAGAGAGGAAGGACAAGTGATTTTGGAAGGAGCTACAGACAGAGGCAATTATGGCAGCTGACGAAGAGCTTTCCAAAGTCCATGTTCCTTACTCTGTTCTTTCCACCTATCATAACAAAGACAAAAAACTTCTAGCAAGTAGAAATATCCAAATCTTTCAAATGCTGTCTCTTTAAGAGTGCTGACAATTAGGTCACTGGTCATGTTTAGGGTAGATTCTTCCTCTCTGTTATCCAGTGTTCACAGGATGACAGAATGCCAGGGGTTGGAAGGGACCTCTGGACATCATGGAGATCAAGTTCGCTGCCAGAGCAGGACCACAATCTAGTGCAGGTCACACGGGAACGCATTCTCCAGAGAAGGAGACTCCACAACCTCTCTCGGGAGCCTATTCCAGTGCTCTATGACCCTTACAGTAAAGAAGTTCTTCCTCACATTGAGGTGGAACTTCCTATGCTGTAGTTTATATCCATTACCCCTTGTCCTATGGCAGGGCACAACAGAGAAGAGTCTGTCCCCTTCCTCTTGACATCCAGCCCTCAGATATTGATAAACATTGATTAGATCCCCTCCAAGTCTTCTCTTCACCAGAGCAAAAAAGCCCCGGGTCCCTCAGCCACTCCTTCTAGAGCACATGTGCTGGCCCTTCAATTATCTTCATAGCCCTGCGTTGGACTCTCTTGAGTAGATCCCACTCCCTTCTGAACTGGGGAGCCCAAAACTGAACGCAAGATCTCAGCAGTGCAGAGTAGAGGTTCACATCTGAACCATATCAGAAGCCACTACAGAAATGAGAACGACCAGACAAGGTCAAAACATTCCAAGAAGCTGCCATCGCCTGGGCCCTTCTGCCACGTTTGTTTTCTAAACGCCGTTTCAAAAGTCACCTAAAATCCCACACCCATTAGACCTTTTCAAGAACGAACACAGCTGTTGCCGGCTTTCCAGTCTATTTAGCACAAAAGAAAGGAGCAGTGTGTTTGACCATTTCCCTCCCATTATCACCTTTGTCTTCTGAAGCCTGCAGTTCAAAGGCCCAGCAGACAGCCACTTAAGTGCCAGCTCTTCTGTTGTTCAAGGAAAGGTGAAGCCTAGAGGGCACCGAATTCAGCTTCAAGCACACACAGAACCTGCAATTTGTAAGTGGTAGAGCCTAAAGGTCAAACTATAGCCTGGTCTGCTGCTCAGACCAGAGCAGGAACCCACCAAGTGCCCTTCTCCTATTACAGAAACGCTTGCTTCAAAGAAGGCTGGACTCTAGGTGCATACTGATGCTTAATTAGTGCAATTTAAAGCCTGCAAAAATACCTTGAATTGCTTAATAAATAGGGCGCAGAGGGGATTAATATTTTTCTAGGCACTTTTTTTGGTGTTTTTTTTTTTTTTTTTCCCCAATTTGGTCAGCCACTGAATTGTAAAAGGCATTTTGAATTTGTATTCTGGTCTCTGCATGTATTCTTGCCTCTCCTCCGTGCAAGGAGAGCAGAAATTGCAGCATGTTGTTTGCATAGCTGACAATGCGTGGTAAATTATCACAAGAACAGTAAATGAATTAATAAAGCCAGAATAAACCTCTTAAGATACCACACTTGGGAACAATGCAAGAGCAACTAAGTCTAGCGAGAGGTGTCCCTCCCCATGGCAGAAAGGCTGGAGTAGATTATCTCTGAGGTTCTTCCCAATCTAAGCCATTCTATGATTCTATGTTATGATTAAAATTATATACTAATAAAATGAGGAAAAAACGATGGAGTGCAGCTCAAATTATGGACTGCCATGTAAAATTTTCTTCTGAAATAAAGAAGGGGTTCATTTGCTTGGTCACAGGAAGATCTGCTGCCTTACACATGCAGGACAAAGCCTGTTCTCTTTAATGTCTTTATGAATGATCTGGATGAGGGGACTGAATGTAGCCTCAGGAAGTTCAGAGATGACACCAAGCAGGGTGGCTACAGCAATCTGCTAGAGAGCAGGGAACCTTTACCGTGGAATCTGGACAGGTTAGGTCAGTGGGCCACGACTAGTTGTATTAAGTTCAACCCAGATCCTCCACCTGGGTTACAACAACCTCATGATAAGTTACTTGGGAATCTAAGTTACATGATAAGACTTGGAAATCTGTGGTTGGAAAGCTGTAACTTGGCAAAGGACCTGGGGGTACTGGTTAATAGTCAACTGAACACAAATTCACCTGTGTGACCAAGTAAGCCAGTGGCATCCTGGCTTGGATTAGAAACACTGTGGCCAGCAGGAACAGGGAAGTGATCATCTCCCTGTACTCAGCACTGGTGAGGCCACACCTCCAGTACTGCCTGCAGTTCTGGGCCAGTTGCTATAGGAAGGACACTGAGGTGCTGAAGTGTCCAGAAAAGGGCAATGAGGCTGGTGAAGGAGCTGGAGCACATGGCCTGTGAGGAGCATCTCAGGGAGCTGCAGTTGTTCAGTTTGGAGAAGAGGAGGCTGAGGGGAGACCTCACTGCTCTCTACAACTACCTGAAGGGAGGTTGGAGTGAGGAGGGAGCAGCCTCTTCTCCCTGGTGGCAAGTGACAGGACTAGCTTGGAATAGTTTCAAGTTGTATCAGGGGATGTTCAGGATGGACATTAGGAAGTATTTCTTTATAGACAGAATTCTCAAATATTGGAATGGTCTATTCAGGGTAGTAGTCACCATCTCTGGAGGTGTTTGAAGGGTGTGTGGACCTGGTGCTTAGAGACATGGTTTAGTGCTGACCCTTCAGTGCTGGGTCGAGGGTTGGACTGGATGATCTCTTCCACCCAGCAATAGTATGTGATTTACAAGATTTTTTATTTTTTTGTTTAAGATACCTTTCTTTTAAGTCTTCTTAGTGGAAGGGAATAAGACTACTTGATTTGTAATATAGTCTATTCATATGTATAAAAGACAATAATATATGTACAAAAGACAGATCTTTTAATGCATGAAATACAGCAGAAGCTAACAACTTCCAAAATAAAATTAAAAAAAATACTTAGATGGATGGAAAATATTAAAAAAAAAAACAAAACCAACATGTAGGGGTTCCAGTGAACAGTTAAAAGTTGCTGAAATGAGAATTTTTAAAACTGTATATACACATCTACATATAATCAGTTCTGCAAGCCTGCAGAATGTACTAGATAACAATTATCTTTTTCCTGGAATCAAGCAGAGAGCAGCTTCATAATAAAGTCTTGTTATTCAGATTGGTATTTGGCAAACATTCCCCTGCTTTTTGGAAAAGAAAAAAAAGAGTGTTTTATTTCTTTCTGCTTCTAATCTTTATGCCAAGTAACTAGAATGAAAACAGAATATGTAAGAGGCAGCTATAGTGTTCTACTCTCACTTCACAGCTTTTTTTCATTTTTATAATTAATACTTTAAAAAGGAGATCTAAAGTGTGAGGATTCAGGTCTATCTGCAATACTGTTTAAAACAGTGTGTGGCACAGAACACACTGAGATACAGCAGAGCTCAGAATCCCAGAACCATCACATAAATCTGCAATGTCAAAACAGTTCAAAAGAAGGCTTAAATCTAACTGAATAGAATATGTGTAGTGAGCCTGCAGATAAGAAAGCTTTACCAGTTTCCTGACTCTGCAGTACCACAGATTCTACCTTGATTGGAATGTAAACTGGTCTAGCAATCAAAAACTTTGAATCCACCAATTCAAACTACCTAAGCTGGTAGGGGATGAGGAGCAATTTGAATATATCCCAAAGTCTTAGAATTTTAGCCAGCTAACGATTCCATGTGGCTTTAAACTGATTTTATTCTTGTGTTCTAGCTTGAGATGACTGCAGGATCATAGAGAGGATCATCCCACATGTCCTTTTATCCTGTCTTTTTTTACCTGAGATAATTCAGATATTTTCCAGAACAGTTCTCTTTAATTATCTGCTTTAGCCAAAAGCATTAACATTATAGTCTTGAAATACAAATAACGGTAGGTGATATAGAGCAGGTCTAGTCCATACAGAGAGTACTTGTGTGAATTTATTGGGTCAATATTGCAGAAGTGCAAGCACTACAGCACTGGCCATTTGGAGTGGCTTCCTTATCAGCAGTGCTACCTGTTCCTTTCACAGTTCCCTGAACCCTCCTGCCCCACCTTTTCTCTCCAGGCTGTAGATCTAGCTTATCTAGCACACTTGGGTGCAAAAAGAAGAGGGAGGTTTCTCTTCCCACTCTATTCAGCCCTAGTTAGACCACATCTAGAATACTGCGTACAGTTCTGTTGGGGAGAATTCAAGAGAGGGCTACAAGGGTGATTAAGAGACAGGAGTATCCCTCCTACAAGGACAGACTGAGAGCCCTGAGGCTGTTTAGTCTGGAGAAGAGAAGGCTGAGGGGGATCTGACCGATTTCTGCAAATATCACCTAAAGGTCTGTGTCAGGAGGATGGAGCCACTCTCTTTTCAGTGATGCCCAATGAGTTGCCGATTGCTCCTCATTGTATCAATCACAGGAAATTCCAACTCAACACCAGAAAAAGTTTTCCTGTGAGGGTGCTAGAGCACGGGACCAGGTTGTCCAGAGAGGCTGTGGAGTCCACTTCTCTAGAGATCTTCAAAACCCACCTGAATGTGTTCCTATGTGACCTGCCATAAGTGGTTCAGCTTTGGAGGGGGCTGAATTTGATCTCTGGAGGCTCCTTCCAGTGCCTACCATTCTATGATTATAATTGTAGAAGATATTCCAAAGGAGCTGGCATCAAGATTAGCAAGGACATAGACAGCTTTTAACTGGTGTTTTCCCGTTAAAAAATTCCCATACAAATCTGAAAGAAGTAGTTCAATTAGGTACCAGAGAAAGCAGTCACAGACAGGACAGTTATTCCACTGCTACTTTTCACAGCCCTGAGATGACTTTCTAAATGCACATTCTTCCTCTTCTGCTCCTATTTACATGCATAAACTCCTATATAAATAATAGGTTTTGAAAAACACTGGGAATATTTTAAATTATTTTCTAGTGTTTTTTATATAAATTTTAGTGTAGTGTTTAGTTCTGCTAGACTATGCAACCCTTCATTATTTATTTTACCCTACTTCTATCCCACTAAACATGCTGCTGGGCTGCAGTTCTACTATTCTCTAGGGACTCCTAGCCCAGTGCTTACAGTTGCCAAGCATCAGCCTTTATGCTTCTTCCACCTCTTCAAATCAGCAGTGTTATTTGGTTCTTCCTTCTCATGTCTGCTTGGTGAAGGTCGCTGATGATTACAGAAGCAGATGGCAGCAAAAGGAGGAGCAATAGCTACCCACCTTCAAGTGGCTCTAAGCCCCACAGGTTTCTTAAGATACACAAATGCATTTAGATGGAAAAGAAAAAAAAACATGAATCCTCCAAAGGGGCAAGGTTGAAAAAGATCTTCCAACAATACCTGAAAGGAAGAACTAATTACACCATGCTCTAAACAGGTACGCTTCAAAACCATTTGTCAAAAAGCAAATTAAGCCCTGAAACAACTGCATTCTGATATGGAGGGACAGCTGGAATTTCCCAGGAATTGTTTGTGTGATCAAGATATCATACCCACTAAAAACCAAAACACAGGTATGAACATGTTTGAATGAACCACATCTTAAACACGTACACGAAATAACACCAAAACCATTGGTTCAAGATCTTCCAACCTCAGAAAAGCATTTTAGAATCATCAAAATTATTACAGTTGTATTTCACCGACTTAGACAACCAAATTTTTTTGCCACCATCAGGTTGTAAACCACCAACCCCTGAAAGAGAGTTTACAAAGGCCTGCAGTGATAGGACAAGGGGCAATACCATCAAACTAGAGAAGAGTAGGTTTAGATTGGATGTTAGGAACAAGTTCTTTACCGTGAAGGTAGTGGAACACTGGAACAAGTTGCCCAGGGAGGTGTTTGGGGCCCCATCCCTGGAAGATATTCCAGGTGACGATTGACAGGGCCCCGAGCAACCTGATCTATTTGAGGATGTTCCTGCTTATTGCAGAGGGGGTTGGACTAGATGATTTTTGGAGGTCCCTTCCAAGCCAGACCATTCTATGATTCTGTGAAAGTATCTGCTTTTATACTACAGGACTTTTTCACCAATCTAAAAAGTTACCAGTTGCCCAGACGTTTCAATCACGGTGTATAAATGACATTTCCATGTAATTCAGTTTAAGCCTCAAAACTGAACACACTACAAAATCTCAGACCCAGCAGCTTTAAGAGGATAGGACAAGTGTGGCATTATTTCAATCTGCCTTCTTTATACACTCCAATCTGCAGTGATATACCAGAGCCACATTCCTTTAATACTAGGTCACTGACGAACGTTTAAGCCTTGGGCTTCAAAACCTGACAAAACCTGTCCTGCTGAAACGATTGGTTACCTGCCCAGAGCTGTGAGCATTAGCCATACAGTTTGCATAGTGTGTTCACCTCTCCCTCTATCTCATCGAATCTTTTCCTTTTCCCTTCACATCCTAACAATATTTGAATGCATTCTTTGTGTTTATAAAGAACCAAAATGAAAAGTTAGCTTGCCTACACGCTGAATTTAATTAACGTATCCTACAAGAACCTGCATCTTAAGTAACCCTGCCAAAACATGCATATATTATAAAGCTGGATGATTGCCAATTAGCCTTGAAAGAAAAAGTCTCTGGAGAAGAAGCTCTTGTGCAGATTATAGGCTCAAAATGCAATAAAGTGTGGAACAAAGATCATGTTAAAATATCACACACCTCTGTTACCTGAGCACATGGGAAATGAGCACATACAGAATCATAGAATTGTTTTGGTTGGAAAAGACCTCTAAGATCATCAAGTCAACATAAGGCCACCATGGCAATTAATCCATATCCTAAAGTGCCATGTCCACATGTTTCTAGAACACCCCCAGGGACAGTAACTGCACCACCTCTCTCCGGGCAACCTGTTCCAAATCCAAAGCCTGACCACTCTTTCACAAAAGAAATTTTCCAAGACTGTGGAATACAGATGAAGTTTAGCAGTCCTGCTGCACAGAGAAAAATACAATTAAATTAGTGCAGCCATTCTGACAGCTTGAAAAGCTATGAGTGACTTGAATCTGTAGTGGTTCAAGCTTCTGCATACCTTTGCAAACAAAATGATATAAAATTCTCATCTTTACTTAATATTTAAACAAGTATGAGTTTGAAAAAACAGCCTGTTTGTAAGCAGTCCCAACAGCTAAGATTTTTTCCATTTGTAAAAGGAATAATTGGCAAGGGAAAGCTGATTTTTATTTTATATTGTTATCCTTATTTTCATCTGCTTTCACCTTCAGGAAAAAAGCTTTATTCACTTTGACTTTTTCCACATTACGTATTTGTCCCAGTCTGATATTTTCTGAAGTTTAAAATTAGTTCCTGCATTTCATCAGGCCAGAATCATTATACCTTACTGAGAAATACTTGTAACTCCAAGCATTTGAGCAAGGATCCAGATGTTGGATAACAGTGAGATGGGTAGCTCTTATTACCCCACTGAAAATTCATCCAGTTTGGCCCCAACTGCAAGTCATCAGGGAAAAAAAACAAAACAAAACAAACCAACCAAACAAACAAAAACTATAAAGGCTTAAAATTGTTTTACTGAAACAGAGAATTTTGGGGATTTTTTTTTTTTTTTTTAAGCTGCCTCTTGAACTAACCAATTTTGCTCAGGAGCAGCAGTCAGTATAGAAGATTTTCCTTGTGACTGCTGCTCGTTGCAGCTGAGACTTACTGTGAGTGGAAGTCCAAAGCTAACAAAGAGGCAAGTTCATACAAAGTGGAGGACAGAAAATATTATGACCTGGAACAATCTGAAATTTCTCAATCCAAGCACAACTTTGAAGTTTTGCTGATACATACACTGGGGCAACTCACTGAACCAGCTGCTCTGACAAAGGAAAAACACCCAGCACACTTATGAATAGATTTGTTGAAAGTATTTTTCAATGCACCTTTTTGAGGAGATATGGATTTTGATCAGGGTGTGCAGACACATCAGCTCCTTCAGAGTTTTCTTAGCTATCTCTGTATTGGTTTAAACACCCAGCACACTTAGGAATAGAACTGTTGAAAGTACTTTTCAATGCACCTTTTTGAGGAGATACGGATTTTGATTAGGGTGTGCAAGACACATCAGCTCCTTCAGAGTTTTCTTAGCTATCTCTGTATTGGTTTGTTTCACACAACACAGACATACATTGTGTCTTCTCAAAGAGTGAATAAGCTTCCAAACAGTCCCCAAGGAGGAGGAAAACCAGCCCTCTCTCCCCCCTAGGAAGAACTAATTCACTTCAGAAATACTCATGCATCCCAGCAAAACTAGTTTCTCAACTTGATTTCTTCTGAAAAAGAGTAAAGAACAGTTGCAACGCACTGAGGATTAACTTGTAAAAACACTGGTGGAGGGAACATTTGGTTCCCTTCATTTTAGATCTTCTGTTTCCCTAAGAAAGTGAAACAGTTATGGAAAAGGTTACCCATTTTGAGAATTATCAAACAATACAGTCTGCTTACCTTATCCTGGCTATATGTTGCTGCACAGGCTGATGCTGAAAATGGTCAGGCCACTGATGGTGAAGGCAGAAGGATGGGGAGGGCTGAAGACAGCAGGCAGGCTGATATATGGGAGTGTGTTTTTGGCAAACAGATGCTGAATACTCAGTATGTGGCTGCATGCAGCACGAAGTCACAGGAGACGATGCTGAGCTGCCAACCACCGAATGACATTCTTGCTTATTATTATGGCTATTTAAAGAATGATGGTATGGACAAGGGTGGCAGCATTGGGACAACATCTGTTGAGTTCTTTGGTTGTCTAAAGGCAGAAAGGATGGTTTGATTGTACCGTTAAGTTGCAGGCAGCCATTTGGACTTGCTTTTGCTCTTGGTGTTTCCTTGGCTGGGAGTTGCTGGACCACGACATCTCCATCGTTAGCTGCGACAATGCCTGGACCCGTAGCATTTGACAAGATGCTGCCATTGCTCAGAACCACGGAGCCACTGCCATTGCTCATAGCCATGCTCCAAGTTCCTGATGGACACCTGATGATCCTGCAGAAACAAATCAAGCAAAGCATTACAGAGATGTGGTCATTTCAGCGGCCCAGAAAGAAACTGAAATTGAACTGAGTAGAACTCTTTGCATGCTGCCAACAACACTTTGAAGCCCTTCACGTTCAGAGGGAAGTTATGTAAGATGCTCAGTGATTAAACCAACATTTAATCCAAATGAACAGACGTCTGACAGGCTCTGGGTCACAGCTAACGAGTAAGGGTTGAGATGCAGAAGATCAGGAGAGTTTTAGAGCCGCTATTCAGGAGAAGAGTTTGCTGTAAAGCAGGCAGCCATCCGCACCTTGCACCGCAATTTGCCTGCGCGCCTTGAAATCCCACAGGAGACAGCACCACACAATAGGGATTGCTTAACAATCATTAACGTGCTGCTCTCAGTAATCTCCTTTCCTGCCTCCAATTTCTAGTGGAAAGGAGGCATATTTGTGTTTTTGAAGAAATTATTTTTGCATGCCTCATTTAAGGATATCAAGCCACTTTGGCAAGCATCTGTCAAAATCTCTGGACAGTAAACTAGATCTTTAGCAGAAGATCAAAGTGAACTGTTAGGAACTCTAAAACATAGAATACAACCACATTTTACCCACATTAAAAAAAAAAAAAAAAAAAAAAAAGCACAAAATCCTAGGATTAAATACCTGCTGACNCAATTACTGCTGACTGAAAAGCTTATGCTTCCCAGTGACAGGTATTCCAAAGGCAGTTAAGAAATGCGCTCTGCTGTAAATAATAGTAAAGGCTTTCTTCTAAAGTCTTGTCTTTTTCCAAGAAAAATGTAAATAAGTGAAAACTATTAACACTAGAAAGGTGACTGAGGAGCTTGGCTGAAAATCAAAACTTGTCTGAGGTGCTCACAGCAGCCAATTTCCTTCATATTAACTATAATCACCTTTTAATAGGATTCAGAAGTAAGTTGGAGATGACAATTTTGATAAATAACATGAAAGGTCAAACATCACCCTTATCTAAAAACATTTTTCCCATGTTATGTGGTAGGGGAGGGAGGAGGAGGAAGGAGAAAGAGGAAGAAATTAGTACACTAATTATGCACTATTCAGAAGAATGAAAACAACACTTGCTTAAAAAACAGCATCAGTTAATTACAATTGCTTTGTCTAACAATGCTACCCTTGTAACACTGAATTTAATTAACAACATTCCAAGTAGAATTTGCCAAGCTTGCATTACAGACACTGAACTTTGCAGAAAGACACAACATACAGATAAGTGAGGAAGTTGAACTCATTTTCTTCCTGGATACCTTTTGCTGAGTGCTCAGAGAGCTAAGCTTGCCCAGCCAGCTGAGCTACTTAATTGCCTGAATGCTAATTCTCAGCAGAAAGTGTTTTGCAGAGTGGAATGCTACCCCTGGCAGCCCTCTCCCCAGCATCTCCCCTACACATAGCTAAATCCTTCACTTCTGAAACAAAAATTAATCCTCTGCTATTTGTTCTAGATCATGTGCAGAGCCAGATGCCCTGGGAAATCACTTCCATTTAGATAACTGCTCAGAAGAGGAGAATATACTGCTCAACAAGCATATTTTTTTCCCAGCCTCCAATTCCACACATTCCTGCTGGGTACCCCCTCCCTGTCCAAGGCAAGTCAAGCCCATGGAGGACATTCTGCTGAACACAGAAAGGAAATTCAAGTGGCTGGCTAACCTTGCTTTCAGTCTGAAGAGACACATTAGTTATGCAAAATACTGCAATGGTGTTTGAACAGTCTGGTTTTCTCTTGCACTGTAGGCAGCTTCAAAGCCTGCTGAAGTGGACAGAGCGAGAGCTGGATGTCAAGGCAGAGAAAGCTCCTATTGAGGTGTCTGGCAGCATTTGAGGAATTTTTGGCTGCTTATTTTCACATTCACTCACGTAAGAGGCCGTACGGTGGTGTTTGTTACATTTCCATTTCTAAGTTAGTTTGCCATATTCATATCATCACTTGAAACTGCTGCATGCTGATCAAAGTTACAGATTCAGGGATTGCATTGGGTTGGAAAGGGCCCTCGAATGTCATACTGTCCAAGTCCCCTGCAGTGAGCAGGGACACCTCCAACTAGATCAGGCTTCCCAGGGCCACAACAAGTCCAGGGACAGAGCCTCAAACACATCCCCGAGTAACCTGTTCCAGTATTTCACTCTCATTGTGAAGAGCTTCCTCCTAATGTCCAACCTAAATCTCCCCGGCTCCAGTTTAAAACCACTGCTCCTTGACCTATCGCTACTGTCCCACAGACTACTATCGTAACTGAAAATAAGGTAGAGAGATACTACAAATACGTAGCCCTTCAAGAAGGCAGATGCATCCCTCATTTTTCTTTAACTCTTAGGACATCTGCAGTGTGCAGCAATTGAGATAACATGGCATCTTTTTTTAGTAGCCATTTCAAATCACTTTATTAATGAACCCACACATTTATGTGCAAGACAAAAAACATGTGCCAAACAACTCACAGCTACAGAACACAAAATGCCAGGTTGGAAGGAACCTCAAGGAACAACTGGTCCAAGCTTTCTGGGTGATAGCATAGTAGAGATAAGATGGCTCAGCAGCCTAGCAAGCTGTATTAAAACTGTCCATTGCAGTGGGCTCCACTGCTTCCCTTGGGAGATGATTCCAATGTCTAACTGCTCTCAGACACACACAGAGGCTTGGGACCTTCAGTGTATCTGTGCCCCTTGTTAATACTGACACAGGAATTAACTTTTTGTCTCAGACAGCCTAGAAGTCTGGATGCAATGCTCAACTTTCAACAGCTGTAGCATCTACCTGCATGCCTTTCAGTTTAAACACAATCTTCAGAAGGACTCTTTAGAAACCAGTAAATTCAAATAAAAAAGCCAAAGACTATCCCCACCCACAATTGCATTAGTACCTCAACATGCAATTCTGCTTTTTTTCTCCTGGCTATTCCTTAGCTATTTCAAGTCAGAAAAAAAAATTAACAGAACAAGCCTTTTTTTTTTTTCTTCCTAAGCCTTGAGTTGTGTCCATTTAAATGGAGCTTTTAAGCAAGGCAATGGAAGCACCTGCTTACCTTGTAGCTCTTTCAATGTCAATGCAAGACTACTTTGCACATTTAAGGTAGACATCTGATTTTCATTCAGTCACAGCTAGGAAGAATTGAAACTCAAACTAATTCTCTAGAATAGGAGTTGGGCTGTACGTTTTCATTTTATTTGGTACCTTCACTTTTTTTGCAAGAAATGTGAGATGGTTGATGTTATCTGAGTTTAGTTTCACTCATGTTTGAGGATATTAAAAAATCACATACTACGGTACTTAATTTCTGTTATGTTCTACACAAACAACTGTAACTACACTGACAGCAAAACTTCACCTGCAGCTGTTACAAGTGGTGACATTCCTATCTCTCTGCTGTATTTTGTCTCCTCTGCCACAGACACAGTGACTGTCAACTTACTAAGAGATGTAATAACAGCCCGAGGCTTAAGTTTATTTTTGCTGTATTCCTCAGTCTGCTTCAAGATATGGAATTCTGTAACAAGCTGGGGTTTTCAGATTTACACTAGTAAATCTAGAGCTCTGAAGCACTGGGCAGGAATTCTGAATAATGAGGTTGTAGATAATAAACATTCTAATATAGGCAGCCCTTCTTAACAGGAATCATTAAGGCTGGAAAAGACCTCTAAGATCATCAACTCCAACCTTCTACCTAACAACTCCATAACCCACTAAACCATGTCCCAAAGTGCTATTTGTTTTCTGAACATCTCCAGGGATGGTGACTCCACTATCTCCCAAGACAGCCTGTTCCAATGTCTAATCACTATTTCAGAGGAGGAATTCTCCCTAATACCCAATCTAAACTTCCCCTGGTGCAGCTTGAGGCGATTTCCTTTTAATCTGTAAGTAACTAACAACAGGACAAGTGCAATTAGAAAAAGTGTTAACCCATATATTTAATATTTTGCACCAGTATCCACTTCTCTAATTGGGTACAAAGTACTTCAAACACCAACATCTATGCAGAAATTATGTCAGCTGGGCTGTTAAGGCAAGAACCCCAGAATTATCTTTAAATCCTGCATGCTTGATAGCAGTAACTGCTAAGAAAGCACTTCAGCCACACAGTTCAGAACAAGAGCTTGGAAGAGTGTCCTATCTGGGAGTACACAGTCTGTAGATGCAATGGTACTTAGTGACAGTTTTATGGAGTAATCCCTCTATTATTTGTGGGGCTAACAATGAACACAGCTTACCCAGTAGACATCTGCCATCTGCACTGCAAGCCCTTCAGGAAATAAAGTAATGTTGTACCACACTGCAACTACGTAGGATTTGTTGTTCCCTAACTAGTGTGTTCTTTTTAGACTTGGATTAAGTTCACCTGTTCCTTTGGCTGCCACTGAAAGAGTTTTCATTTGCTTTAAAGTTTCTTTAAAAAAAACAAAAACCAAAACACCAGACTTAAAAAAACCCAAACATTAGTTCAACAAATCCCATCTGGACTCATAATGCCTGCAATTCAGAATGATAAAAGTGAAAATTCAAGAGGGAATGATGTAGTGGAAATTTAGTATAACCTAGTATAAGTACAGACAATTTATAGATCTTTTAGAAGACGACTGAGAACAGCTAAGCATTGAAGGTTGTGTTAACCACGTAAGAAATCTCTACCTTGCACCAAAACAGAGTCGGTTATTAAGACTTAAAATTTTTCATTTAAGGTAGGACAAATCCCAAATTTCATTTAGAAGTTACTTAAAGCCTTTCAGCTGTAGTCAGCATCACAGCATTCAGCTAGCTGAACCAGTCCAGGCTTTCCAGACCTTGCAGACCTGTCAGCTACAAAGTGCATGGTTCTGAGATGAACACGATGTCTGAAGTAACAAAAACATCCTTTCATGTCAAAAGTTCATCTAATCCAGTTCGACTCTAAAAGTAGTGCATTCTTGAAATAAGCAACACTTAACAATCCCAGCACTACATATTAAATTTCCTTCCAGATGAAATATTATAATGGCCTTATAGTCCTTTAAGACACTGAAGTTTTTCAGTGGGGCAAATGGGTTGTATGTTCTCCATCTGTAAACTTAGCTAAATCCTCTCCAGACTCCATTTACTCTGCCAGCCAGTGCAGAGCCACTCTTAAGGGGGGGATTTCTCCTCCTTCACATCACAAAAATTCCTGGCATCTTTGTATTTTCTCAGTGCTTGCAGGAGAAACAGGTGGTGACTGGTGTTGGATACTGGGTTTTATAGGAGGTGAGTAGTTATCTATCACTGCAATGGTCTTTAGCAAGTCAAACAATTTTCTAATGTTTTACGGTTGTTGATCTTGATTTTGGCTCTCAGCTCGACATTTTTCATATCCTCTAGCTCTTACTCCTATGTGTTCATATGTGGTGCTTGGTTTCTCTCAATACTCTGAGATTCTTGCTTTCCCATTTCAACTGTTAATCACTGGGTCTCACCCCGAAAAGCTTTCACTACAAAATAAAGATGCTTACTAGGACAAGCCTAAGTCTGCTCCACTTCTTTTTCAGCTATTTAAAGCATATTTTTAAGACACGTATTACACTTTCAAGAAGATTCTCTAATTCTTATACCATCCATACACAAATTTGCCTGACATTTATTAATACAACTATTCGCCTTCGAGGACTGATGCAACATTGCTGGGTTTGTTTGAGGAATGCCACTATGGTCACGGTTTATTTCCTGTACTACCTATAAATCCACATTTCTCAACTAATGTCCCGTTAATTAGCAGACCTAAGTACTTGTACCATGCAGTAGCAGTTGGAAGGCAATTATGAAAGAGGCTTGCAGAACAGAAATCTCTCCTCCTCCATTTTGTACCAAGTGTTTCAAGAGCCAGGTAGCCTTTCCATCCCTTTCCACAGCCTGAAAGGCTGAGAAGCTGTCCTGTCCTGAACTTGAGACACCATGAGCTCATTTCCTGCGTCGCAGGCTGGCTCAGGAGTTGCAATTCCTGTGACAGGATGTTTCCAGATGTCACTGTGCCAGGACCACAGCTCATGCTACAGATGGGCACTAATAAACCAGTGTTGCCAAGCTGGCACACAAACTGATCCACCAGCGACAGCTGTGGGGTGAGACAGCTGGGAAAGACTGCAAACGGTCAGGACTTCAAAAATAGATCTTTGCTTTGCTTTCAAGCTAAAGTTGCTTCTCTTGGCATAATCAGCAAAGCAAGGGCAGACCATTTACAGAAACCACTTGCAAGACTTTGACTAAAGAAATCGATTGTGGGGCCTTAAATACGACGTCTTTTAAAAGTCAGAATTTGCAATAAGTAAGTAAAATACAGATAGAAGCAACAATAGGGAGTCCTGAAAATTCTCTTCCAGAAGTTTTAAATTAAATTTAGCATTGTTACAAAAGTTAATTGAGCGTATATATATACACACATACATATACATGTAGGAGAAATGGAAGAAGAAGTACTAAGAAAACATGAACAAGTTTCAAATACGCCTGAGTTCTGGAATACAACCACAACAGAAATGACTGGAACAAAACATATTGTTTAAAAAAAAAAACCCTGCACCATTCTGGAAAGCAGGTATACCTCAGCACAGTTTAAGAGCATGGAAAGCTGTTAAAAATAAAAAACCCAAACACTGCTTACAACTGTGGCACTGTCATCACACTAAATGTTATTTACACAACTTGGTGACTTTCCATTACAATGTGACAGACTTTGGAGTGTTGGCAGTTGCAATTATTCTGACCAAAATAGCTCTAATCCTTCTTACTCTGAGGGGGGAAAACCAAGAGAGGTCTCTTTCTGGATGTAAAAGGAGTTACCGGGATTGAAAGTTTTTACTTCACTATGCTATGGGATTAATATTTAAATCTTTCCAGCTTTAAATGGACACAAAAGCAGTACTCTACAGGATCCAGCTCTAGCTATGCCTACCATCATCCTCCTCCCTATTTCAGTGTTATGTAAGAAGTTAAGAAACCTCAACAGTCTGTCTCGAATCGGATTTTGTTTCAAAAGCTATGTTTGAACACCCTTAAAGAGTCTGTTAATAGGAGGGCTTTTTCCTTCATATTTTAGTAGAAGTACTAGCAATTTTTCAACTACTCTGTGTTAGACAAGCAAAGCGCTTGTCAGGGCAGATCAGGCAGGTATACACCAGCAGTCACACCTATAAACACAGAGTGCTCTTTGCATTTAGCTACAGAAGACACAGCAAGAGAGTTTCACAGCAGCAAGCAGTCCAACAATCATTTTCTTTGAGAGCTAAACATGCGAGAACAGATTATTTCCCCGCTTCGTTTCCCAAGTGTACGTTGGTTTTCGGTCCCCCGTTTGCTGAGCAGCACTCTGAAGGCCAAATGATAAACCTCATATACCACTTTTGTAATAGCACATCTGTTGAAACAGCTGGATTCCGAGGCAGGAGAGGTGTTTTTCTTTCTCACCAGGCTTTGCAGTTAGCAGGGTTCCGCTCTACGCTCTCCAGCTGCGGTCTTTTACAAGGCCAGGACTTTACTTGCATTACAGTGTCACGTTTTCGTGTGAATAAACTGAACATGCACAATAGTCCGACTCAAGCCTAAGCCTAAGGCTGCCTGAGAGCCCCAGCTGTAACCTACGTCCGCTATGGCACAGATGTGGAGCAACCCAACATAGCGCACTTCTCACTTACCAGAGAGGAGAAAAGCAGCCCCTTGGTCATGCAGGTATCTCCTCAGCTACGCTCCCGTGCTTCCCACAGCCACCCGGGAACGGAGCCCTCTTCGCTGCTCGCCTCAGCAACGACACCGAGCCGAGGAGAGGAGAGCCGAGCCGAGGCGAGACTGCTGCTGCTCCGCGACGGGTAGCCGGGGCAGTGAGCGGAGCCGCCCCTCCTTGCCACAGCAGGTCCGGGAGCTGGCAGCCACCCGCCGGCTCCTCCCTGCTGCTGCCGGAGCCCCGGGGCCGCTCCCCGCCCTCGGTTCCAGCCCACTTTGAGCCGGTCTGGTTGATGTTAAGTTTGATGAGGAGGAGATGGAGAGCCGCGCTCGGCAGCTGCTTCTCCTTGCGGGACCTGCAACCGCCTCGCTCCTCTCCCAGCTTCAACAGGCGTAGCTTCCGTGGGAAGGACAAGCGGCACCACCTTGCCACCAGCAGTTTTGAAATGGAAAGAGCTGAGGAAGGTGTGACGCTGAAAACAGCGCCGGGCGCCACTTGGAAGGGTGCTTTTCCAAACTCATTTCAACCCTCACTAGCTCCTGGCAAGTATCTTGCTCCCCAGTCCCAGCTCTTACTTCATTCTTTCGTTGTCAGGTGCTTTTAAACAAAACATCTCTGTGCGGCTACAAACCTCTGGCACTTCTCTAACAATAACAAANGAAATTTGTAGCTAAGTGGTTTTTTCTTGAGCTCTCATTAAGCCTGGGCACTGGAGGATCTGTTAGTCATAGAATCATTTTGGTTGGAAAAGAACCTTTACGATCACCAAGCCCAACCATTCTCTAACTCTACCAAGTTTGGTGCTAAGCCATGTCCCTTAGCACTGCATCTCTGCATCTTTTAAACACCTACAGAGATGGAGATTCAATCGCCTCCCTGGGGAGCCTCTTTCAGCGTTTGCTAACTCTGAAGTCCAAAAATAAACATTTCCACTCAGATACACTGAAAAGTACTTTGTAAGTACAAACTGAGTTATGACAGACTACGAACACACACACACAAAAAAACCCTTGCCAATTTCTTGAGCAGAGGAAATAGCCTGGACACTTAAAAATCAAAATGAAAAGACAGATTGCCAAATTCTGGTGATATTTAAACCATCAAAGCAGCAGGCTGTGTTCAGGAAGAGTTCACTATTAAGAGGGGAACACTGTACTCACTTTGCAGAGGAGTTTTTTAAAAGTACTATTACGGGGAATATTGCAAGCTGGTCTCAATCTGCTCTGCCAGAGAATGCTCAAACTAACTTCTAAAATCATACAAGCTTCATGTTTTGGGATGTGACTCCTGGTCTTCCCTCAGCTCTGGGTATCTCAGATGCAAACCTCATAACCAGCATTCACCTTGGGCAGATCTTATAAACCATCCCCCTGCCACTCCAAGCAGATTGCAATCCACCTGGGATTGGCTTTTTAAAAGAGCTATCTGCTAAAATACAGGAGCTCTGATTTTGGACTTAAGCTGAAGTGACTGTAGCAAAATGAATTTCTCATCTGCAAGCATCTTTACTGTTTGTAAAGAAGAAAAAAAAAAAAAAAAAACACAAGGAAAACACTGGGGCTCAATTCCCCTCAATGTGACCTCAGAGCTACGCATTCTAACTCCAGTCCAAGTTTTTACACAAGGCAGCACTTCCTGCTCACTGGATCTGGTCTCTAACAGGTGGTGAGAGACTGTGCTGCTTCCTCACTTCTAAGGGAAAACTTTAAAGCCAGTGTTCCTTGCCTTTGTCACTTAGCTTCAACTGGAAAATTTCACAGGCATCAGCTGCCCTGTCCCCGCCTCCCACACACCATCAGAATCACTGAACGATTTGTGTAGGAGGGGACCTTAAAAAAATAATTTACTTCCAACCCTCACGACATGGCCAGAGACATCTTCCACTAGAGCAGGTTGCTCAGAGCCCCATCCAAACTCACCTTGAACATCTCCAAGATGGGATAATCAATGACTTCTCTGAGCAACCTGTTCCAGTATCCCATCATCTTCACAGTCAGCAATTTCCTCCTCACCTCTAATGTAAAACTCCCCTCTTTCAGTTCGAAACCATTACCCCTCATCCTATTTATACAGTCCTTGATAAATTCCC
Organism: Psilopogon haemacephalus; assembly: GCA_013396835.1. Classification (NCBI taxonomy): domain Eukaryota; kingdom Metazoa; phylum Chordata; class Aves; order Piciformes; family Megalaimidae; genus Psilopogon; species Psilopogon haemacephalus. The sequence continues at coordinate 950,806 of VWZI01002648.1, forward strand.
TCCCCAACTTTCCTGCGGTCCCCCTTAAGTACTGAAAGGCCACAATAAGGTCTGCCTGGAGCCTTCTCTTTACCTATCTAGAAAATAACCTGTCTAACATTACTGGGTTCTCTAACACTAAATAGCAATCAGTGCTAACGATCCAGAGCAGACCTTACACAAGGAACTCAAATATTATTTTTTTGAGTGAAAACAGCAATACTACAAAAGTAAGCAACTTTAAACCATAACTCAAAGTGGAAGTAACACCACAATACAGTATTAAAGTCTGAAAGACATAGTACATGCCCAGAAGCATCACAAGAATAATCTCTAAGCTACTTCACCAAAGTCTCAATATTCTGTTTTTTAATAACCTATCTAGTAATAAAAGTATTTCTCAAATATGAAAATCACTGCAGATATTGTATCACTTGGGTTTGCTAACCACTTGAAAGGACACTGTTTTGATATCTAAGAGGAAAAGTTACTATGAAAATCTCAAAGATGACAACATATGAGAGACTCGTAGGAGTTGTAAAGAACCTTCACTGCCAAAGCAGGATCACGTAGGGCAGGTCACACAGGAACACACCCAGGGGAGTTTTGAAAGTATCCAGAGAAGGAGACTCCACCACCTCTCTAAGCAGCCTATTCCAATGCTCCACCATCCTTACAGTAAAGGTGAAACTACCTGTGTTCCAGTTTGTATCTGTTGCCCATCATCCTAACACAAGACAGCACTGAAAACAGATTGGTCCCTTTCTTCTTGACATCCACCCTTCAGGTATTTGTAAATATTAGTAAGATGTCCTCTTAGTCTTGTCTTTTCCAGACTAAACAGACCCAGGTTTCTTAGCCTTTCCTCACAAGACAGTCCCTTAATCATTCTCATAGCCTCCATTGGACACACTCTAGTAAATCTCTGTCCCTCCTGAACTGGGGAGCCCAAAACTGGACACAATACTCACCACGGCAGAGTAGAAGGGGAGAAGAACCTCCCTTGAACTGTTGGCCAGGTCATACATTATATGTACTGCACAAAATATTGTTACTACATTGAACGTCATGGGCTGGAAGAGACCTCAAAAGATCATCTGGTGCTACCATCTTTTCAGCACAGCAAAAGTGCAGCTCTTCTCCATAACTTTTGTTTGCTCAAAACCTTCATGTGCCTCACTGAACTTAACAGGATGTTAATCAGACATTCTTCTTGTCATAGTGGTGTCTTTTAAAAAGAAAGAGATTCAGAAGCAGTTGAGGGACTCTGACAGTGTTGGGTGTTAATAAGAGAGCTGGTGGCATTTTTGGGTGCTCTGGGGACAAAGTGACACTGAAGGACTCCGCAAACGCTCAGGGAAAAAGTGCAGAGGCTTTTGAAATCCCTGAATGCTAGGCAGAGGGCACCAGAGGCACTGTGGAAGTTCTGCAGAATTGCTAATGAATTGGGGAAAACAGGAGAACAAGCAAAGAAGCAAAGAGCTAATTAGATTTGAAAATGACAGGAGTTCTGTACATGGCATGTGTACTTCCCAAGTATTTTATTACAGCTACACTGGGGTTTTATTATAATTCCTATCTGCCTACAGCATTTCCTAACTGGTGTTTTTAACCTTGGACACAATATTCTATAGTACACTACCTATAGCAAGGCAATTTACCAAATTCCATATAAACCAAACAATCAGTGGGAGAAATATGGTAGGGATCAACCATTTCTTTACTGCTTTTCATATCTGAAGCAACAATGAGATAGCAGCAGCTACTTTAATTATACAGAGGCACACAGGACACATAGTGGGCAGGGTACATGGGGCATTCTAGGAGCACAGCAATGAGAAAGTTAATTGGATTCAGTTGGTTTGATGCACTAGAGATTACTAGGTCTAGACAGCCATTCTCACACTTGACAATTTTACAGATATATCCAAGCACCCATGTGGTCCTTCAAGTGCTTTTAGGTCCAGAAATATAAGGCAAAACCAAACTGCAGCCACAGAAATGTGAGTAGCCTGCTCTTAGACCCAAGATGAGCCTGAAAACAGGATGGCTGTGTTTATCACACCCCAGATGGAAACTCTCAAAACTGGCATTTGGGAACCACTCAACAGACAATTAAGTTAATTGACAATCTGTGTCACCCGTCCAGTGATAAAAGAATATTGTAAAAGTAAAAAGCAGAAGTACCAACAATGTACCTGTGGGCTCCTTTCTCTGGGATACAGGATGAAGTTAATGAAATATGAGGTATTTAACCTAAAAACTCACATCCTCTTACACTGGCACTGGGGTTTGGAGATCATGTCTTAACGAGGAGAGGCTGAGCCAGCTGGGATTGTTTAGCCTGAAGAACAGGCTGAGGTGCAATATTATTGCTGTCTATAGCTACTTGAAAGGAGGTTGTGGTGAGGCTGGTGTGGGCCTCTTCTCCCAAGTAACTAATAACAGGACAAGAGGTAATGGCCTCAAGCTACACCAGAGGAAGTTTAGATTGGATATTAGGAAGAATTTCTTTACTGAAAGCAGAGTCAGACACTGGAACAGGCACATGGATGACACTTATACAGACTTCATCTTGAACTCTTTTTAATTTGCTGTCCTCAAGAACTGAGTATAGAGGCTGAAAAACCCTTAAGCATTGCAAAGAGGTCTTCTCCAGCACCAGTGACAGGGGAAATGTTAGATGTGATTGCTGGCCATGCTCTGTGCTTTTAGATAAGCCAAGACCACAACTGGGAAATTTAGACACTACATTCAACAAAAATATATACCAACACATTCCTGTAATAATCTGGAAATAAATTTAAGGTCACACCACCTTAAGTGCAGAAATACATTTCTGCAGGCAAAGAGGATCTTTCATTGCCCACGAAGTGCCTAGAACAATGTGCTCTCAGTCCCTAGTGTAATTAAAGAGTCTGTTCAGTATGGTATTGCAAACAAGCACAGCAAAATTATAAGCCATTTCCTTTTTTTAAAATAAAATAAAATAAAAAACTCTCAAAGTATGGCAGTGACATTTTCCAGGTTTTGTTTCCCCCCACCTGGGACTAGCAGCATTTCTCTATTTTATTTTTTTTTCCATTGAGATTCTGAGGTTTGAAACTACATAATGTGAAGGTTGAGTTTTATTAAATAGAAGACTGTTAATTTTGTCTACTTACAGAACTGGAATACCAACATCAACGGAATTATTTTTCATTAAAGAGATAAATCTTGTGTTCTGCCCTTTTCCAAACCACATGTAGTCTGCACTGCAATGGATGTCTGAGGCTTCACTCAAGTAACACACCTCCAAAAAATCTGTATCAAAGAAAGCTTTAACAGTTACAGAGCTTATTAAAATTAATTTTAATAAATAAAAATAAAGTATGAATTATAACCCCCAAAATTTGTGCATTAATTATGCAAAAGAGAACAAAAACCCCCAAACCCCAGAATTGACACTCTGCAAAAATGCTCGAATAGGTGAAGTTTGCAAGCCAGTTTTATTAGCCTCTCAATTAGCTTCCAGATACCAATATGAAGAAAATCTGTTAAGAGCACAAAACACATCTGGAAGCAGAATTGAAGATCCATACTTTTGATTTATCTGCAGCTCACAACACTTTGCAGGAGTTTTTTAATAGTCTGTCTTGAGTTGTAGCAGTTTTATTCTTGAAACAGACTGCTCCAATAGTAAGCTACATTAAAATGCAGCTGCATAAACATGTTTACGTACGGTTACATGTTCTCATTCACATTCCTTCCTCGCAGGTGTACGTTTTCCACTACGAACTAACTACATTTAAGTGTATCTTATGTAAGTGCACATATGTATAATGTCACTTGTAAAATAGGCCAGACTGACCAGAGGGAAAAACTAACAGAATGCTTTATCTGAAAGTAAAATAAACAAGTGACATAAAAAGCAGTAATTCCAACACTTGTGCAGCAGTACTTAAATTACAACCACCACCCTGATGTTGCAGTGAGACTGACTAGTGCAATATATTTTTTTTTTCTCCAAATGACAGGAGAAATGTACTTTCCTAATATTGCTACAGTAACTACCATATTAACATTAACTTGTCTATAGCCAAATAAAATGCCAGAAGGACTTCACTTCTCCCCTCATTTGGAGGAATTCATATAGCAACAGTCCACAAAACACGACTACCCGCTATGTCTACTTCAGATAGGAAAGCCAAGGAAAAACTCACTTTTTCAGAGTCATATTCTTAGTTCAGGAAACAGCAAAGTCTCAAAATGTAAGGTATCAATTACTTAAGACTGAGATTAAGCCCAAAAGTCCCAGAGAAACTGAAAATGTCATAAAGGTTGATGTTACAACAGCATAAGTATTGCCATCTAGTACATATGCACTATAAACAGTTCAGTGCAAAATAAAGATTTTTGTTGCAGATTTTTTGTTGTTCATTCACTTTCACAGCTAGAAGTAGAAGGTTTCTGCTACGTATTTAAAAGCAAATTAGTTGACGAGGGTAGACCTACCTATTAGAAGTTCAACCTTCAACTTCAGTAAGAAGAGGGAAAACCCTTGCCAGCTTCTTAATAGTTCATTTTTCTAAAGCATTATCAATATTAACTGCCTAAGTTCTGCAATAATGCATGAAAGAGCTGCCCTCCTTTTGTGCACAAAGCACATCACATTGTCACCTTTCCTGATTAGCAAAGAGAAACAAGAACCAAAGCTCTTTTTTTCTCTTCTTGAAGAAGGAAAAATAAAAAGATCTAAGTGTTTGGAGTAAACAAGCATTGTCAGAGTCCATAGAAGAGCTTTTATTTCATATGAGCTTTACTGACACACTAACGAAGGCCTGACAGACCAGGCAAGAGAAAATGCTATTTGAGCACAAACTCAGTGTTTGCTCAGTAGGCTGCTTGCCTGCAGGAGGGTTACCCAAACACAGCTTCTGCAATGGGAAGTCAATCTTCTCTAGCTGTCTCTTAGCAAACAGATGCAAGCCTGGGAATTTCTCATGCATTCAGATAAATCAAGAACCAGACCTTTCAGAGGACTACCCTCTGTAACTTTAGAAGGAGATGTCAGATATCTCTGGGACTTTCTGATTTCACACTGTTTAGACTAAATGACAGTTACTGCCTAGTACACACAAGTCACATTATTTCCAGTGCTGCTCACTAAAGCTTATATGTCTCTTTTACCTGCTGCTCAAAGTCAAAAACCTTAAGAAGAATCTACACAACATTCCCCTACATTTATGGGTTTTTAATGCAATATCTGTTCCTTTTATAGTATGCCTAGAGGTACTGAGGTTTATCTTCTCAGGAACCTGATTTAGCTTTTTTTTTTTTTCTTTCTTTCTTTCTTGTCTTTTCAGTGCACAGGCTCCCTGGAGCCACAGAGGCTACATTCTATGTTCTTGAGCTTTATTTTTGTCAGCACAAAACTGCAGCTGTATATAGCTTCCTGATCAATTCTGGGGAAAAAAAAAAAAAAAGCAGCATTTGGCAAAGCACAGGGTATACTGAAATTGCATTACAGTTGCATTACAAACCCAGCTATATAATTTCTCTGCATGAAGAACATTACAGAAATCAAATTTTTACATTGAAGATGTCCAGTATTGACCAAATGCCTAAGATGATGTATTTGAAGGCTTGAGATTTACATCAACTAAGTACAGCTGGATAGCTATTTAAAGATCTAATTCAAGATCAGACTTCTTAGATTACTTCTGCTACAGTCTCTGTGAGGTATGTAGCCAACTTTGACAATATTAGGTTTTTCCCAGTTACTACAGGCTACTCATTTTCTGTGGACTATACCTGCTTTATTTCTAGGAGATTGGAATTTGTTCTTTACTGTAGCATCAGATTCACTCTTTTCAGATAAGCACTAAGGAATCTGAAGAGGATCAGGTGCTGAAACGTACTTAGGAATACAGTTTCTTTCTGTATCCAGGAAATGACGATCATGAAGCACTCCAGGACTCTGAAGCAGCAAGACTGATGCCAGTCTTCTGCACAGAAACCAGAGTATGAGAATTAAGAAAACACAAGTCAGTTTTGGTCATTACAAGGTAAAGCTATTGAGGTATTTTTTTTTTTAAGATCCTGGCAAAATAAGAGTGACTGGGTGTATGCCAGCAGAACCACAGCTGTACAAAGTCAGCACCAGTAAATGACCTCTATATCAGACACGGAGACAGGCACACAGCAGCTGCTGCAGACTTATGGCAGCCCTGGGGCAGCGGCAGCGGCAGCTGCACAGCCATCCCATGGCTAGGAGAAAAGTTTGGTCCCTTTGCTGCTCCCTCCCTTTTAGCTCACTTAATTGGGCTGAATACCTTTTCCAGGGCATAAGCACTTCTAATTTTAATAAAGCTCAGAAATTAGTTTACTACCAAGCCACTGAACCTTTATAGAAGTGTTCAGATATTAAAACCTGAATATTCTTTTTAAAATTAAAAAAAATCTTATTTAACAACACACCCTTGTTTAGTCTGCAGCATTTAACAGTCATCATCCAGATACTATTTTAATATGAGCAATGCATGCATGAGATACTGACCTGCTCAGCAAGAACAGCCCAATCAGCTATTAAAGGAAAAAAAGCAGCCCCAGGAAGGCTGCTCCATTTGTCAGAAGACACTAATCTTCACATATAACCTTTCAAAACAACTATAAATCTACCCCCACACACACACCCAAAAACTCTCCTAAAGAATGTGCTTTAGAGACAAAGATAAGGAAAAAAGGAATAAATCTAACCTTGAGGAAAGCATCCCAATCAATTTTGGATGACTTTTTCTTCATGCTTGCATGACATCCACTACATTTATGGTGGGTTTTTTCTTCACAGTGAACACAAAGGTATCACTTGGATTTATCATAATGCTCAAAGCCAAATGCAGGCAAAGTTATTGCTACGCATTAGAGAAGCCTAATATCTGCCAGTGTTCTTCCTGCCTCTCCAGTACAACCAAATGTGAGAGGTTAGGCAGGAGCAGCAGTATTTGTGCATGGCAAGTGCAAACAGGTGACCCTGAGCTGGTTGGTTACTGGCACACTGTAAGGCAGGGTGAGAGCCAGGCTGTGCATTTCAAGGGGAAGGGGGCAGGGAAGAAGTGAGAAAAGGGAACCAGGAATGTTCAGCCCGAGGTCAGAGGACATGGAATTTCACAGCTAGGTGATAATTTTAGGAGGCAAGTGCCTATCGCACAAACATGTGCTAAAACACTCACCCACATGCTGCCTCCTTGTAGATTGGTTTTAATTCCAATAAATTTTCTAAATTTAGCTCACCACATACCTGCACAAGCATACTTGCTGCTGTAAGGATGGCAACCAGAACTGGCAAGAACAACCAGGAATGGGGAGATGTGCTGCTTTCAGTGACACTAATAGTTTAGGTCCATTTAGAAGTATGTACACCTATAATGTGTATATTGTTGTATACACTAGAAAAGAAATAGCTTTAGAGTTGACATTTAGCACTACATAGAAATCTTTGTAACATTTTACTGACGAAAAGGCATGTAGGAGAGAACACAACTGAAAAGCAGAACTGCAAACTGAAAGGATAAGCAGAAGCAAGATGCTTAATTTGTGGTTCTAAGTTTTCTAGGGGGGGGGGGGAAGTGATTTCTAAAGTAGTTTTAAATCCGCCCAAAACAACAAAGTAGTACAAAGAGCTGTGTTTGAAATGCTTACAAACTGAAATTCCAGACCTCTACATACAGGAATTTTTTTCTTCAGGACAAGATGGAAAAGAACTTGGCAATTAGCATTCTAATTCAATGCTAAAACATAGATGGCTACAATTGCTAAAGCCACTGAAAGGATTTTCCCAGGTTTCTTGCTTTGGTGTTCAATGACTGCACTTTCCCTTTCAGAGCTGAAGTCAACAGTTCAACAACATCATTGTCTTCCATGACTTTCACAAGTGCTGCATTATTACTCTACTTGTGTGGCTACTGTAAACACCAAGCAGAAGCATCCTTGCTCTTCAGATGATCCATCACAGCAGGACTGAAAAGGTCCCATGCACAGTCCAAAAGATGCCAGCCACCACAAGCCACTTTGCAAGGTCCCAGATAAGCCTGAGAGTGAAAGTACTCCGTTCAAGTGGCCCGGGTGAAACATGTGTTTGCCCTCAGAGAGAGGAACTCAAGCAAAAGTGGTGTGCTGCCTGTTACTGAATCCTGCACAGTACTTAGCAAAAGTCTCATGACTTTAAAAAATGAACCAGCCAGGTGCTGCTAAATGTATTATGCTCATACACACCCCTCACCTTTAAAGATGGAAAGAAATACTTCCCTCAGGGAAGGGGGGCCCGAGCTCATAATTTCTGGATTAAACCCATTACTATTAGCTACAGAAAGAAATTAATAGTGACAGGTTCACTGAATTACCTCTTTACAGAGGTCACTAGAGCTTCCTAGAAACCTAAAACTGCCATTGTAAATTTAGCTTGTAACAAGTGAGTTTTGCAAACCATCCAAATTAGAGGCAAACCTAATAAAGAACCTGTTTTAATAACCTAATTTAGTCATGTAGCCAAGTGCAATATATCTGCAATTTTTTTGCTTCAAAGTTATAAACTGAGGAAAAAAAAAAAACCAAAACCCAGCCAAACAAGTACTGGCCTGCATCATCAAAATTTTACATCCATAGATGTGAATGCAGAATTTCTACTGATTTTCAGTATACTCAATTTTTCTTAAAACTATAGCACAAATCAAGAACAATTTCTCTGGCAAGTACACAAAACACAGCATGATCAGCACATTTAAAATAAGATTAAACAAAGACTTAGAAGAGGATTAAATGGTACCTTTCACCAAATTCTGTTAGAAATCAATCAATTTTGCAGATATCAAGAACTTCGGAAAAAAAAAACCACCCAAACCAAGAGTACAAAACTCTTATTTTCATTCTGTTTTCATTGCTGCCATTTTAAAGTTTTGCTCAGTTACAAAGGCAGAAATTGTTCAATCCATCTCTTGGAAGAAATCTCTAGTCCAACTCCTCTGCAGTAAGCAGGGACATTCCCAACTCATCAACCTGACTTTGAATGTCTTCCTGGGATGGCATCTCCACTGCCTCCATGGGCAAACTGCTCCAGTGTTCTACCACTCTCATCATGGTAAAGAACTTCCTCCTGATGTATAATCTAAACCTACCTTCCTCTAGTTTAAAACCATTGCTTCTTGTCCTATCAGTACAGGTCCCTGCAAACAGTCACTCCACAGTTTTCTGTGGAGTGTCCCCTTCAGATACTCAAATGCGGCCACAAAGTCTGCCTGGAGCCTTCTCTTCTCCAAGCTGAACAACCCCAACTCTCTCAGACTGTCTTCACAGGAGCAGTGGCTCCTGCTCTCTAATCATTTTGCAGCTCTCCTCTGGACCCTCTCCATCAGGTCCATGTCCTTGTGTTGAGGGCCCCAGAGCTGGACAGAGAGGAGCATGGCAGAATCACCTCTCTCAATCCGCTGGCCATGCTTCTTTCCATGCAGCACAGGATGCAACTGGTCTTCTAGGCTGCAAATGCACACTGCTGGCTCACGTCCATAGCACATAGACTATGCTTAGTGCTGTTTAAACTTCCAAGACTGCTAATAAACTGTGCACTGTTTAATTTAAAATATACACAGAGTCCTCCAAGTACAGGCGGTTTTCTCCCACTCCCAGGTAAGTTACTTCAGCATTTGATTATGAAGTCCTTTTCCCCTTGCTTTTAATTGCTCTGGTCATGCAAATTTCAAGTTTATAGTTGGACAAAGGATGGCCTTAATCCCAAGCCTAGTACATAACTGAGCAGTTAAGAGCCCACTACTCGGTGAGAAACCTGCAGTTAGATTTTTTTCAGATGGATTTCAGCACAAAATCCAAATCTTCTTCTTCTCTGCAATTATATCAAACCATTGAAAACCCAGTTCTCTTTCCTCATATGGAAGGGCTCCCAGTTCTCTGATATCACTCTCAAGAAGTGCTCTCAGTAAGATTAAGCCAACAGAGGACAGGCACTTGAATACTGAAGTGTTTGTCACTCCACCAATGAAATTTCAAAATAACAAATATCCATGTAAGCAGGCAGCCAAAATATCAAGAACCTCAGAAGAAAACACAGGCATTGAATCATGAAGTGGTATAAATTAATCTACCTCCAAATACTATTACATTCTATTTGACTAATGCTGACATGTGTAACTATTTCACTTCACATCATTATTTAAAATTTCTGCTGTTCTACCTTCTCTTGCAGCAACTGGCACCCAAATCTGAAAAGCGACGTCTGCTAGCCTTCAAGACACAAGGTGATCTGAAATTCAGTCAGTGTTGGGGGCTGCACTGAATTATCTGCAATCTGGAAAACATAAAAACTAGAAATTACATGAAGGGTAACGAAAAAATACTATTAAAACATGCTGGTGATGGTAAAGTTTGACAACTTTCCAACAGAACTCACTGAAAGCTGCTTGAAAGAGTCCAGTGCACAGCTATAAAGATGATTAAGGGAGTGGAACATCTCCCTTATGAGGAAAGGCTGAGGAAGCTGGGACTATTTAGTGTGGAGGAGAGGACACCTCCTCCAAGTGATGTTCAATGATAGGACAAAGAGCAATAGGTGAGAACTGGAGCGCAGAAAATTCCATATGGACATTAAGGAAAAACTTTTACACTGTGAGGATGACAAAGCAGTGGAACAGGCAGCCCACAGAGGTTGTGGAGTCTCCTCCTCTGGAGATGTTCAAAACCCAACTGGATGCATTCTTAGGTGACCTACTCTAGGTGATCCTGCTCTAGCATGGGAGCTGGACTTGATCTTTTGAGATCCATTCCAGCCCCTTAGCGTTCTGTGATTCCACAATTTTCCAATGACCCATACAACTTTGAGCAAGCTCAGTAGGAGCTCAGATGCCCAAAACATCAAATAAGACTACCCAACAGGGTCTTCTACCGTGCATATAAACGCATGCCTTCCACGAAGGAGTGTAGATTTTTTTTTCCTGGTTTAACTTTAATTTCATTTTTTTAAAAATTAAATTTGAAACACTGAAGATATTTGCAAACAGTACAATTTCCTTTATCCAGCCAACTCTTTACAGTCTATTTCTGAAAAACATAGCACTGTTCAAAATTAAGTTAAAGGATTATTTGGAGTTGTATTGCATAAACACAAGCCAAGTATCAGCTTAAGTTACTATAATGGTCTTTATAAAGGCTCATAAGTCACACAGCAAATTTTGGCAGAAACAGAACATACGCATTTAGGTATTTGAACATAGTGCCAAAAATCTCCCAGAGATAAGTGAAATACAGCAGGAAAACTGGTTTTAATATCCGAAGAGTTACTCAACCTGAACTGAATTTATCAAGATAAAGAATACATTTTTCGTGTTATTCTGAGGACAGATGAATCTTTCTGCTCAATATCTAACAGCTGTTGCAAACAACAGATGCTAAATATTCTAAGGCTACCCAAAAAAAAAAAAAAAAAAAAAAANCAAAAAAAAAAAAAAAAAAAAAAAAAGCAACCAACTTTTTTTAGAGCAAGATACTTTGCACCAGTGTTTCTATAATGAAATCGATTTCTATGCCATGGTATTAATTTCTCAGTCTACTTCCTACATTCATTCCACCTACAGCCTCTAAGCTTTATAATCAAGACGTTCCCATACCAGCAGTAGCCTTCCATAAAAAGGCTTGTCCACTGAATAGGACTTGATTTTGCTCAGCGAAACATTACTTTCTGCAACCTGTCAAAATGTAACTGAACAACAATATAGTTTGGTCTGGCAGAAAAAGGAAAAAAAAAAAAAACACCAAACAAAAAAACCCTATCTAAACAGGAAAAAAACCCCAACAAAACCCACAAAACACTCACCCCCCACCTCAAAAAAATCCCAACCAACCAACCAAAAAAACCAACCAGCTCACAAAACAATCAACCACCAACCAAATAAAACCAACCAAACCAAAACAAAACACAGAAAACCGACCACAAATTTAAAAGGCTATAATTTAAAAACTGAGGTTCCTTGTCTGTGAAACTGGGCAGTTTCTTACGCATATAAGACTTTGGAGTACTCCTTAATCCAAAAATGAAAACCGTAACCTTTCATCAATTCACTAAAAAGCTTGTCTCTTTTTTTTTTTTTTTTCCCATCCGCATTTTAAACTAAATGTGTCTCAGCACAGGATCCCAAACTTTAATTTCTTTCTACTTCTGCTATTGTTATGCCAGCACTTCTAAATATTTACCCTTCCCAGATTCCTAAAATGGAAGGAGACGGGGTTCTTTTGTAGTGCAGATGATTTGCACAGACCCCAAGAGGTGGAGAAATTCTCACGCTTTCATGGGAGGGAACTGGATTTAGGGGACACTTTGTTCATGACAGGGTAAAGTAATCTTTAATAAATTTAAATGGAAGGGTGTTTCTTACACGGAGGGATTATGTATACTTTCCTCATGTACAGTGATAAACATTAAAGGTATTAATAAACAGTCCTCCGAGAACTGCAGATTTATATTTTTCATAAAGTGGAGATGTGATTAAATTGCATCTATATCTGGAAACATTTAGCACTAAGCTGTTGAAAAGTTACTCCACTCTATATGACACCTCAATTTATCTTCCAAAAAATTAAACTGTCATTATAGATAAAGAATCAGTAAAAGCTTAATCGAGAAGCCTAAGGACAGACAAAAGGCAAGCACTGAACTACAGGAAAAAGGGAAAAAAAGTGCCAGTTTCACGTTTTGAATGAATGTTTTGGTGTTTTCACAGTGACAGCTTACTCACAGCTACCAAAGAGCGAAGCCAGCTCTGAGTTTACTGGCATCACATGCATTCAGCAAAGTGATCTACAAAAGATACGCTCGAGATCCTATTTATTTATTAAACCAAGCCCACAGTCTAACGAGTTAAGCCCACAGTAAATCTGAAGGAGATGTAAGCACAGATGATACAGCGGAGTAATTTGAGACAAAAGCAATTTTCCATTTCTTCTTCTTGTAAGCACACAGAGCTAAATTCTCCTACTTAACAGAAACCTGTTGCTAAGGCATTTATTACCCCTTTGCAAAGGAGCAAACAGCAGGCTAATTAAAACTGACTACAGCCATTGATGATGCCATCTTAACTGAAGCCATAAATGAAAGTATCAATATATTACAGCATTCTTTATTTTAAAGTTGTCCAATTATGCACTCTAACTAGAAGGAAATCCTTCCAGAAAAATCCTTTTCTTTGCTAAGCCTCTTTTGTTATCAAAGCAAACATTTATTCGGATTCCAGCTGATAAAGTTGGATTTCTCCCCCTTCTGGCTACTGAAAACTTGGGAGGATAAGAATCTAAATGAGATCCTTGTACCTATATATCCCAGATTTCCTTAAGAATCTGTACAAGTATATGCTGTAATTGACAGAGGAATATAATGAAACTTAAAACTAAAAAAAGTTTTCTGCACAGTGGGAAGCTGCCAGTCTGTCAATAACCATCTCTTCTTATGCTCCAGGTACAGCACCATTCCTCTTTTATACAAACCTTTGCTTCTTTCTCATCTCCTGCTTCTTTTTTTATATTTATCTCCTCTCTTACAGAATTTTCCTAATGACAAAATCTTTTTGAATTAGCAGAACCAGAAAAATCAGAAGCTTAATTTCTAGAAGCAGTATAAAAAAAGAAGAAATCTCTGCATCTGTCACATAGGTAATCTTGCTGTGCTGAATGCCCCTCTGCATACCTACTAGTTACCATTACAAGCAGTTTAGTTGTGCAGGACAGTTTTTACACGTAACAAGAAGTTTCTGTGGGCACACAGGTTCTACAGATTCCATTAACCAGTTTGACCTTTTCAGCATTGCAGTGGCCTGCACTGCATTTGCACCTTTCACAACACCAAAGCCAGGCATCCTAAAGCTCATTGATGAGGCATGTCTCTAATTTTCCAAGTCTAGCTTTGAAATAATCTTCACCTTTTATTCTCCCAAAGGAAACACTTGGAAAACGAAGATCAGAAATGTTGCACCCAAGATTAGTGAGAATCTGTACTATTCAAAACTGTAATTAAAATGATTTGGGTTTTACAGACTGATTTAATCAAGGAAAATATTTCAGAAAACCTCTCCTCAATGAGTCTTACTCAACTAGTAGATTACCATGCAGTTACATTTATTTCATCGATTTCTGATCAAGCCAGTCAACCACTTTAAGCTACCAACAGATCAAACATTAGCTATTAATTACCAAAGCCCTATCTTTATGAAAGAAAGCACTGAAAACCAGCACTAGAACTTTAAATTCCCAGACAGAAAAATTGAAAAGTAACAGTAGATAATGACAAATTGTAGGCACCTGTGTTACTTGTTTTGTATACTTAAAAAAGCTTTAGAAGTCATAAGAAGGGAAAAAAAAGTTTAACTCTTTACATCTTAATTTTTAAACCCAAAGCTGAACAGTTAGAAGCCCTTTAGGGTTATTGAAATGAAAAGGCACATTATTATCATTGAATCAGTCAGGTTTGGAAGGGACCACAAGGATCATCCAGTTCTAACCCCCTCTGCCATGCCCAGGGACACCCTACCCTAGATCAGGATGCCCACAGCATCATCCAGCCTGGCTGCAAACACTTCCAGGGAAGTGGCCCCAACCACCCTCCATGAGCAACCCATTCCAGGGCCTTACCACTCTCATGATAAAGAACGTCCTCCTCATATCCAATCTGAATCTCCCCACCTCCAGCTTTGCTCCATTCTCCCTAGTCCTGTCACTATCTGAGCCTTTAAAAGTCCCTCCCCAACTTTTCCGTAGGCCCTCTTCAGATAGTGGAAGGCCACAAGAAGGTCACCTGGATTAATTACCTTTAACAGTAATGAACTAACAACTGTAACAGCAGCATTTCCAATGCAAAAGAATGAAAATCCTGAACTCAGAGCCTGCAAAAACCAATCCTTCCCCTCCTTGCTCAGTTAATGGTGTGAACTCATGAGAAACAGCTGACTGCACACAGGATGAAGTCTCTGCTGGAAACCAGGCTCATGTCTTACATTTGATATACTTCAGGCAAGTGAAAAACTTCATTATAACATTCCAAAAGGGTTTCCAGGAACAGCAGCACACTGAATTAGGGGCTAAAAGAAGAGGAACTGTCAGTCCTAAGTGCATCAGAAAGAAAAACAGGAACATATTTCCTGGGGTTTTTTAAATTACACTTCAAGAGCTATTGTTACTAATAGCTGCTCCAAGCTGTAAAAACCGCAACCTCAGAGGGCAAAAGTCAAAGAAATCCTACTGATTTTCCCCGGATTACTCACAGAATTAATAAGATCATTTGAAAGCCAGCTTTGAGGTTATCAGAAATCTCTCCTCATGTGCCCACAGTAGACTTTTTTTGCAACGTTTCTGTTTACAACTGTTTAATGAACTGCAGCACTGAAGTGGAAATCCTCTTGCATGTTAGTAGGCTGTGCTGGAATACCATTTGAGTATCTAAGTATTTTGTGTTTCCAACAGTATAATTGGGAGAAAAAAATGAAGCACATAGGTCTTCAGCAGTTTTTATCTTTATAAAAGTATATTCATCACTACAGAAGAATATCAACACATATACCAGAATTATTACTGCTAATACAAACAATCTTATCTTGATAGACTCAAACACAACATTGATTTAAAGCACTGTAGGAAGTGGTCCTTATTTTTTTTTTAATATATATTAGTCTCAGGCAGGTAGAAATAATCCTAACAAGGAGAGTTCCATAGCTGAACTGGGCACTGCTTTTCCAACACACAAAAAAAGCCTAAATGCAAATTGAACTGGAAGGAGGCAATGCTGCAAAGAGACCCTTGTCAAGGGAAGAATCACAGTTTGAGCTGCAGGCATGTCTCCACTACACTATGTTTAGGCACTTAGAGGGTTTTAGCCACTGCCACTGTTTGCACATAAATCTCTCATACTCTGAACATCTGACCCAGTGAAGTTCCCCACATTACTACTTCAGCAGAACAAAACTGTTAAGCTGGATATTGACTCTCAGCACCAAAACCATGGCTTACCAGCCAGAAGCTCAGAGATCTATTGTGAGTTTGTGATAGGAGAGCAGCAGGAGACAAATCAGAACTGGCAAGCCAGCTAGAGCATAGCCTCTCAATATGTCCACAGGAGTAAGTCAGACCCAAGCAGGCATCAGACAAATAAAAACAAAACTACACATGACAAAACAAGGCTGTGACTTGTTCTTAATGTGAAGGGATCAAACACCCATCACTGCTGGAAGTGTTGTGCACTTGGAAAGTGTTACAGATCTTTAAGTAAATCCCTTCTTTTGGCCTTTTGGAAAAAAATGTTCTGGGAAGAAAATGAAAGGACTTTAAAACAGTAAACTGGCTTAGGAAACAGAGTAGAAGTACATGGGAGCAAAGAAACTGGATGTCATCATCAGGTTGGAACCAAGGATCTCGCCAAGATAAGGACTGGTAATAAAAATGTTGAAAGACCCAAAGCTTGCTTCCTTCCTTAAAAGCCAAAAAGAAGCAAAAATCCCTAATGCAGCCTGTCACAGCTAAGAAGTTGACTGTTATCAGTTTGAGCAAAATCACAGTATTTGTGGAAGGATTTTTCTGGTTCAATCACTACATGCATTGGAGACCTAAGGTTATCAAGCATTCACTGTCAAAGCTTGGAATAATGTTTTGCAATGCTAGACTTCCCTTCTCACATCCCAGGCAACCCAAAACAGATTCCAAGTAAGCAGAAAAATTAAAGGTCTTCAGCCAGCTACACCTGGTTTATTTGAAAAGTTATAAACTGAACAAATCCAGCACATGAAGAGACAGAAGTAGCACAGAGATACATGTAGACACACATGTTTAGTCTCCAAAATGCAAAGTCTGCATATGGAGCCAGGTTGTGTGTCACAGCTGCTGTACATGGAAGGTCACCATAGCAAACTTACTAACCATTTCAACATGCAAATTTGTGCATCACAAATAGCCTTAAAGCATGCCATAAACCTTATCACATGACATGCACCCTTAAGAAATGCCCTGGCATTGCTGTCTGCTACTAGGCACTGCTGACTCACTCTTTGCATGCATGTGTGGCAAGCCTGCTGTCACATGCAACATTCTGCAATCAGGTTCAGGATCTTGTTTGTGCTGGCATGAATACCTGCCCACTCCTGAATGATTATGCTTTTTGGAAAGGAAGAGCTCAAGATGAGTTTCTAGAAACTCTTTGCCAGGGCTGATTCTCCCTCCCCTTCCCTCCATACAACTCACTGTTTGGGAGGGCAGGATGGAGGAGAGAGACAAAGCTTCTAATAAACTCTGAGAGGAGAGAAACTCAGACACACATAACCATGCTAAGTCAAATTACCAGTTATCTACACATTCTGTCCTCCCAAAAAATAAGAGCAATAAGAAAATTGCTTCCCCTGTGCCACCCAGCTAGGAGAGCTGCACATGCTTGCCTTGGAATTGACTCATTGCTTTCAGTCCACTCCTAAGAGCAGCTCCTGTCTTTTTCAGTTCTAGTCCTCTCTTTGTAATGGATTCTGTCATCTGTAACATCAACTGCATTTGCCATCTGAAGAGGCTAGCAACAACACTTTACTTGCCTGCAGCACATTGCTGCCTTCACCTTTTGGCAACTGCCCAGATTACATGGATATCACTTTATGAGTTTGAGCAACAAAGTGTTAGCTGGAACACCTAAACAGTGGGACAGATGGCCAATGATATCCATGGCAGAAGCAATGAAGCAGACAAGTAGTTGGTTGCAAATCATGCAGGTTGTGAAACAGAACCACCGCCTTGGAGAAGATCAAAGAATCATAGAATTGTTTTGGTTGGAAAATACCTCTAAGACATGAGGATAATTTCCACTACTTGGAATTGACAGTCATACTCATTTCCTCACCTGTCAGTTTTGAAAAAATCAGACAAAAAGTTCTTTGACTATGAAAAGCAGGCATCTGTCCTGAAGCTACTGGGATTAGCATCACAGAAATGCAAGGCAGAAACAGACATTTTCCTTTCCCAAAAGCCTTACAGTTGGTAGCATCTGGAAGCATCCAATAGCTTTCTTTTGTTTGTTTGGGTTTTGGGAGGATTTTGGGGTGGGTTTTTTGTAGACATGAATTGGTTTTGTGCAGTTATTACCTGGACAGGTAGAAATGGCATCACTTTTCTCTGAAAGGAGAGTTTAGGGTTGTGGTCATCTTCTTCACAAGCTTTGTTGATTAATCACCGAAAACAGAGTTTCAGCAGAGCTAATCATAGAGCTACAAGCTTATCTTTATCTTACTGTTATTCAGGAAGCTCAACTACTAGTAATCCATCACCCCTATAAGTAATTACAATTTCTCTACAAACCCTTCTCTACCAAACATCCAATGGGATCTGGACAGTCTGGAGAGCCAGGCAAAGGTGAGCCTCATGAAGTCCAATAAGGACAAGTACAGAGTCCTGCATGCAGAGATGAATAAAACCAGGCACCAGTACAGACTAGGGGACACCCTGCCAGAAAGCAGCTCCACAGAGAAAGACCCTGGAGTCCTAGTGGACAGCAAGTCCCTTCCAACCCCTAACATTCTATGATTCTATGAAACACATAAGCATTTTTGCCCCCCTCTGGCACTGCTTTGCCAATAAGCCTCTTTTACCTTGTCTAATACAAGTCAAATTCAACATCCACATTTTCTGGATGGTGACTTCTTGCCAGAACAATGTTTACCTTTGGACTTTCAGATCAAAATGCAATTTTTAATGGAACAAGACTAGTAGGAATTATCACCAGACTCCCATCTTCTCTTAAGTGCAATCAGTATGGATTTATTATTTCATCTTCAGTATCTTCAAGTAAAAATTTCAGATCTTTTTAAAAAGAAAAGAAGTCAGCACCTACCCTTTTTATTTAAGCTTAGACATTACCAACAAATCAGAGCGATAATCCACAAGCAGCTATTTAAATATTTACAATTCTAGCTATTAAAACAAGGACATTTTCAAAATAGTTTTAACCTGAAAACAAGGTGGTGAGCATATGAGATACCAAAACACTAAATATACTGCATATGCAATGGTTCAAAGTGTAACTATGCAGTTTAGAGACAGGAGAAAGAAGTTAATTTTCTAACATGCTAGTTGATAGCCAGCTTCAGGCAATATCCATTAAAAATAAAAAGTCTTCATTCAATTTATATGAGCAGTGAAGAGCTAATTTCAGAATGGACAGTCTGAACAAGTCAGAAATTTCCATGCCTGTTTCCATCGCAGTAAAACATTAAGATGGCTTTTAAAAAAAAAATTTAAAAATCCTTATCTATAGTAAAAAGTTTTCACTCACTAGAAGTGATGGGAAAGGAGCAGACTTCCCTTCAAGAATGGCCTGAAGTTATTTCAGCATACCTTAAGGATGACCTTACGACCAGGTCAGAAGATTCCCAAGCATATTCCAGTCAAGACCTCTGCTATGCATTTTGGCCTGGGTGCAGAAGGCTACATGAAACAGCAGCCTGAGGAACTATGTTATGCTGATCTTGCCTTCTACATGAATATGAGGTACCTTACTCAGTACCTGAAATGCAATCAAATTGGTATAATTCAAATAATTGGAGGGTAAATACTTGTGGGCAAGCTGATAGCAGATTTCTAATACTCTTAAAACTTGCCAGAAGTATGACCTCATGTTTTTATGTTCTTTACTTAAGGTAGAAAATTAACTAGGACAAACTATTTATGCTTGTTTGCCCAGATGACATCGCTGCAATAGACACTTGAGAGACATCTGAAGAAAGTTTCTTATTATAGGTACCAGAATACCATGCCACTTAACACTTTAGAAAGTTTTTTTTTTTCTATTAAATCTATTTTTTTCTTTCTTTCTTATAATTTGGAAGAGAGTTTAAAAGCAGTAGTTGTACCTGGATCAAAAATAAACAGAATCTGAGCTGATTAGACTCAGGAGGGCAGGAAAGAATCTCAGGATAAATTCTGAAGTGAAGTTCTGGAATTTCAACAAGGTAATTAAGCATAGCCCACTTCAAAGTGGGACGTGTCTATACTGATCACTGGAACACACAGTATTGCAGAAAGGGGAAGTCGGTACTTCAAAACAGCATCTGATTTAAATGGATGTCTAAAGCAATCTGTATTCTACAAGAATCATACCAAGAGACTGACACACTACTCGATGAAGTCTTTTTTTTTCCCCCCACATAACATTATTTATGTCCATACACAAATATTTGCTTGCAAGCAGCAGAACGTAGCTGTTTGCTTCAAATACCTTAACGTAACTAAACCGGATTTAAATGTCAGTTATGCCATGGATCCTCATCTTCCTGTGCAGGCTGCAGGGTACTGCAAACATAGTTTGTGTTCTCTCTAGCTGGCATTAGGCACCTGAACTCATCCTGCTGAAATTCAGAAGCGTGCCTCTAATGTCCACCCTCAGCTCATGCCACACAGGACACGTCTGTCAATATATGATGTGTGCCAACATTTCATCCAGTTCATTCTATTTGCTAATTTTCTACTTTCCAGACAACCAAGACAAGACACTGATCTGTCCTTGAGGTGGCTTGGCAGTTCATTATTCCAAATGAACTATTCCTTCATGCTCAGATACGACCCTCAAATGATTTCCAGGTCAAAACTCCTCTCCACCAAAACTAAGCTTCCAATATATTAATTATACCCAGTTTATCTGTTGCAAAAGTGAGACTTAGACTCTTCATTCCCTTTCTTCTGCAAGGGAATCACAAAAATCACAGTATCAGAGAAAATAATTGGCTGTTGGGCTTTCAGTTAGCTGGTGTTGCAAAACAGTAGCTAGCACAAGCGGTAGGGCAACTGACTGCTATTTTGGCAAAAAGAAGCTGCAGCTGTTACAAAAGATGCAGATTTTTTTAGAAGGAAAAGGCAAAATTCACTCGTCTTTATCTTAAAATAGAATTCCTCCTTTTGTTGTTTTTTTTTTTTTTTTCCTTAATAAACAAATCTGCAATTCTGAATTTATATTGACTATATCCCCATGTTCAAATCTACACTGAAAACATTTTGTGAACTGAGGTGCATAGACTCAGGGAACTGAAACTCCGTCTGATGTGATGTCAAACAGCTGCAAATGGACTCCAGGTACTCTGTCAGAACTGGGAGTACATGCCAAAAGCCCTGGTTCCTTCTCTGGAGACCTTGAGAGAAGACAGTTACATTTCACTTGCAGGATGGAATACACAAAGGGGGAAAAAAAAAAAACAACCCCAAACCAACAAACAAAACACAGACCTGTCCTTCCCAACAGAAAGCAATTTTGATAGATGACCAAAGAGGACTTCAAATACCCCAAGAAAATTCAAGGTGTTTCTTGGGCTCCATTTGTTTTAAAAATATGAGTGTCTACACTCTTTTCAGTCATCTTCAATAATCTTCAGGGAACAAAATGCTCCATTCTGCAGATTTGCAAACTAAGAACATATGCTAGCATTATGCATAGCACAATAAAAAGAGCATGCTGCCTGTTCAGCTGAACATCTCTTCCTGAACGTGTACACAGATGGAAGCAGCTGTTGCCACTAAATAGCTTGTAGAGCTGAAATGCATTTGAGAAACTCCTTTCCACTCTTCAGGCAGGACCTGCTCTTACAAGCTGCAGCAAAGCTGCTTGGTGCAGAAAGCAAACTAAAGTAGTGGCATGGTTTGTCATTGCCTCCTATCCTGCAACAACCCATGAAAATATATTCATACTGCTTTGAGAAATTAAAAGACAAATACAAGTATCAATTTCTCTTATAATTAAGCTAAGCAACAACACTAAGTGCATGTTTCCATTTCAGAGCACAGTACGAGCAAAACATTCAGCCTCTTGCACTAAACCATTAAAATATGTGATTTGCCCATCGTGTCACTGTAAGAGTAAGCAAAAAAAAAGGTGTCTGCAACACTGGCTTATACTGAAAAAACAAGGAGGCTAGAGGATGAGGTAATGGAAAAAGGGAAAACAGTTTATCACTCCACTCGCTCTCCCCTGGTAGAAGACTTAGGAACAGCAGAGGACTATGTTCCTACTTACGACCTTTCTTTGAAAAAGTGCAGTACAAAGTCTCAAAAACTAACAGAAAAGTTGGGGTGGAGACAGAAATCTGGCATTCCAGCACTCCCACTCCCAGCTTAAAACTTCAAGGCAGGCTGATTGCTATTTCACAGTCTGCTGATTTGCTCTACTTTCCATGAACCAAGAACGCTTAAGAAATTTTAACTTAATCTCTGCTTAAGGTCTCAGGCTAATCACTTTAAAATTTTGCTTCTGGAATTTTTTAATGTGATCAGTGGCAGCAGTGGATAACTGAAAGTGAGCGTGCAATAAGAAAACTAAGAATCTTCTTGCTCAGGATGAGACAGGATCCCCTTTTCCTTGAGGATTTTGAGACGGGTTAGTTTGGTTTGCGTACTTTCAGGCAGATGTGCAAGAGGAATTGTATGCGTGTCAGTACAGAAACTCACACTTCAACTTCAAGTTACGAGAACCTATCAGCAGTGGTCCTAAAGCATACTTATTTATGGTTTAGAAAAGGTGTTACTTGCCTTCTGCAGCACATGAAATCATTTCTAATCTTTTGGAGAAACCAGGCACAATACTACACACTGTTGGATATATGGCTGTAGGTATTTACATTTCTGTCACTGAATCACAGAAATGATTGTGCTCAATAAATCCACAAGACACTGGATTTTTCAGTGTTCAAAAAATTATCAAATATTTGACTTTTCAGAGAAAACTATGACTGTCACGAGATGAGCAACTCCACGAGGAATGGCTTGGCTAGAAGTTACTTGAGCTGTAAGTTTGTAACTAATAGGTGGCAGTTTTACTGAAAAATAATGGAAAAGGAAAAAATATGATAGAAGAAAAGTAAGGGGGAAAAGAAAAAAAAATAAAAATAAAAGGAAAGGAATAAAAAAAACCCAAAACCCAGAAACAAGGAGAAAAATAAAGGAAAGAAGCAAAAGCTTCATATTTGGAGTCCACGATATGTTTTAAAGAAATTCCTCATATGGCAGAGGCCCCATCTCAACAACATCACTTCTTCAACCATCCAGCCAAATTATCCAATTTTCAAACAAAGCATGCCTTTAAAATCCATCTCATACTTCCACAAATTTCAATTTTTGCCTTAATACAAAGCAAAAGTAAGTTTGCAGAAATGGATAGCACTGGACACTCTTTTCTCCATCGTAACATCACCTTCCAGTTAACTGACTAAAACTGTCAAGGCATACATAAAGAACACACATTCAGTCAGTCCCTGGGCAACATGTTCCAGTGTTCAATCATTCTCACAGTAAAAGGCTTCTTTTTTTTTTTCTTCTTTTTTTCTTTTTTTTTTTTTTCCCTCTTCTCTTCTTATGGTTAAAAGGAATTTCTTGTATTGGTGCCCACTGCCTCTTGTCCTTTTGCTGAACTGGGATGCAAACAGCAACTGAGAGCTACCAATGAAAACTACTACTCAAAAGGAGCTCCTACACACAGTAAGCTGTCAGTCCAAGGACTGAAAGGAATAATCTTTAGGCGCAATTGCATTCTTCTGTTTGGAAACTTAGAAGGTAAATATTTCTAGCTTGCTATTCAGTTTCTGTTCCTTTAAAGACATTAACCTGGCGATGTAGACACAGGAAGCAGGAAAGCACCTACAGGCTAGTTTTATTGGCAGCTTTTACTCCACGGTTGTCACCTAAAAACAGCAATACATTTTCTATTTCTGTAACAAAGCCGTGCCAGTATCTTTACCAGGACAGCTCTGTTTTTCCCTTTGGCAAATAAAACTAAAGATGTTAATTCCACATTTCAAGTAAGCCTTCCTACAGTCACCTCTAGACTTCACTCCATTACTTACCCAAGCAACAAAGCAAATAGGAGAGGAAAAAAAAAAACCACAAACCACATTCCATGAATCACATGGAATTTATTCAGCTTCCAAAGCCATGATCAATGTTTAAGTTAGGCATTGATAAAACCTTAAAGGCACACCCTGCCCTGCTGCAGGACTTCATCCTCCACAGCTTCTACTTAACTTTCAGCCAAGGGCATTTGTTCTCACCTCTGCAGCAGGGTGCACTTAACCTTTGCACTGTATTTTAAATCATTGAATTGTTGTACCTGCTTTGTATCAGAGTCATTACCTGATCAGATATTACAATCATTAAAAGAAAAATATTTTAAATAAGATTCAGTAAAAATAATCCTGACTCAGGTAATTGCCTTTTAGATCTCAACATCAACTCTTCTGCTTCCAGTTCTTTAGAGACACTAACAGCTCACCTGACCAGCTCTTTAGAGTCAATTACTGTGCTGGTAAAAGGTATCTTTAATGTAACTGCCACCTTGAGACCTCTTCATTGTTGTTTTTCATTGTTTCGTTAGGTCTTTCTCGCAAAGGAAAAAGTTCTTGTCAGTGTTAGAGCATCTTTCTTTAAGATCCTGCTGTTATTCTTCTCTGACAGCATCAAGAAACTAATTCCCAGTCACAGAATTTCTGTCTACCCTACATTTCCCTCATAAAACAATTGTTCTCATCCTGACTATGACTCTTTCCCAGAAAGTCAGAGGGCAAATACATCAAAAAGGCACTCAAACTATTTACCTTGCAAAGAAAAGAACACATCACATTAAAACTTACATGGAGAATAAGTGCACAGAGAATCATAGAATCGGTTCAGTTGGAAAACACCTTGAAGATCAAGTCCAACCATCAACCTAAGACCACCATGGCCATTACATCATGTCCCCAAGTGCCATGTCCACATGTTTCTTGAACACCTCCAGGGATGGTGACTCCACCATCTCCCTGGGCAGTGTGTTCCAACAACCGGCCACTTTTTCAGTAAATAAAATTTTCCTTATATCCAACCTAAACCTACCCTGGCACAATTTCAGGCCAGAATAGGAAATTTCTGTCCTCGTTGTCTCAAAGAGTTAAGAAGTCTCACACACTCACAAGCTTGTGTGTTATATTCCCACTTTATATTGTTTCTCCCTCAGCTGCCTGCATCTCATGCATTTCCATAACACACTTCCATTTTTCCCCTCAACATCTCATGTCCTGCAAGCAAGATGCAGCTGGATGAAGCCACCAGGCATTTGGCATGTGGAAATCGCAAAGCAGGAGAAAGACAGCAAAGTCTTATTACAGCCAGATGTTGCTCTTACTAGAGTTCCATGCTCAGGAGTCTCATTAGAAAGAATATTGTTCCCAGTTGCTGCCTAATAGTGGAGAGAAATAAACAGAAGTTGTCTGGTCATGACAGGAGAGCATTCAATAAAAGTCTATATTTGCCACCTTGAAATCTTTGAAATCAATCAGCCTTTAGAATTTACTGCCACATGATGCTAAACAGTGGACACAGCAAGATTTAGTGCACTGCAAATTTTTATGGTTGGCAAGAACATTTAAAGGCTTATACTATTAATGCCATTGGAAGAGAGATAAAAATCTAATACTTAAGATGTTAAACTTTCCACATGTCTGGCTCAAACCATAACAAGTAATTGCACCCTCTACCAGGTGACATGATTCCTTACAGTAAGATTCCAGTCCTGGTGCTCTTCAGCTCCTGAACTAAGCTGCTTCTACTGGCAAAGATAATGGAAAACCATTGTCCCTCACAATCCTTCATACCAGGTTGCATTTCTCCCTGGTTGGCAAGCTAAGCTGACCCAAAAGCAGACCTGATGCATGCCAGAGCTGATGCAGAAACAAGGCTATTACACTGGCTTAGCTGGAAACTGCAACTTCACCCCCAGAACAGGAAGACTTTAACTGCTTACTGAAACATTTGTCTTCCTATTGTCCTGGAAAACATCATCTTAGAAGTGCAAGTCTCTCTTCATTTATTCTAATGTGAGCCTGACTAGTCCTTATCTATTTAAAGAGCTAAACCTATCCTGAGCTCTTTCCTAAACTAAGAAATCAAAGCTACCCTGGCAAATGGATTGTCCCACCTCCCTACCCACAGTACTTTCCGCTTTCTTAAGCTTCTGGCAGTAGCTGACATCAGAGATGAGAGAGTAAACAGCCAGATTAGTAATCAAATTCAGCACAGCCATTCCTGTATTCTTTAAATGTCCAGGTGGAGGACAGATCTTATTCTCTGTTGCTACTCCCCCATACATCTTACATACTTACTTCATTCTTCAGCAGTGTGCTTTCTTCTCCAGTTTTCTGGGGGCTTCTTTGTTTGGGTTGTTTTGATGCACTCTCTTCCTGCTTATTCTGCTCCTCTATTGCTTGCAAGAGCAGCATTCTTCCTACACGTTCCCAACCATCTGACAGGCCTTCTTCAAATAAAGACTTCATTTCTTTCATCCTGCTCAGTAATATTAAAGCTCAGTCTTCTAACATCTATCTCATTTCTATGCAAACTATCAGAAAGTTAAAACCAAACAGAGAATAAATTGGCACAGAGGGCTACTGGACAGCTCTTCTCTTCTACAAGCCTTTTTCTGCTCTAGGCAAGAGCTATTATTTCCTTTCACGTTACAACCAGCATCAAACTAATATTTCTGTTCAGTATCAAGATTGTGGTGCTACCAAACAATAATATTTCAACTAAATATTCTCAAGAAAGTAATTTCTGTTTTCTTAATATCTCTAATGAGTATTAGAAGGTGGAGAAGATTAAAAAAAGAAGCCTGACTGAAGCAGTTTCATTGCACAGTATCTGGCACTTCATGATCACAAAATGCAGTTATCTTCTTTATACTGAAGTATGACAACTCACACAGTCCTTCAGCATTGAAGTTCTCATGTGCTGAGTAACACATAATTAGCATTGCCAAAAAAATGTTCTGCTCAGGTAAGGCAACTTCAGTTTAATCATAGAATGGTTTAGGCTGGATCAGACTTTAAAGATAACCTAGTTTCACTAGACCAGCTTGCTCAAGGCCCCATCCAACCAGTCCTTGAACACTTTCAGGGAGGGGGCATCCACAGCTTCCCTGGGCAACGAGTTCCAGCATCTCTCTGATCTCACTGTAAAGAGTTTCTTCCTAATATCTAGTCTAAATCTCCTCTCTTGCAGCTTAAAGCCATTCCCTTTCATCCTATCACTACAAGCCCTTGTAAAAAGACCCTCCACAGCTTTCTGGTAGGTCCCTTGTAATCACAGGACATAGTAAAAATCTTTATGATCTTGTGGCCAGATAACAATTATGTGGCCTAGCAAAAAGAAATTAAATAAATACAAGTATAGTATCGGATTTCTACTTTGTAGCTAGAGGTACCAAAGCAAATATACATTGGCAGACCATGAAGGCGTAACTACATTATGCTCTCACACATATTCCAGTGCTGAAAAATGCATCCTTCCTTTAATTCAGCAAGAACATCCCAATAGTGAAACCACAAAAGAAACATCCCAGAGACAGAATATGAGAGAAAAGGAAAGGCTCTTCCTAGAAGTGCAGAAATTCTGCATTAGTCCACATTTGTAAAAACCTTTGATTCAGGCATTCAAGTAAAACTTCTATGACATGAATGGAACATGGTCTCTTAAAGATACATAGGAATACTTTGTCACTATGGGTAAAACGTCTGTTGTAAAATGCCTCATTTCTGTTCAAAACATACTAAAGAAAGTCACAGAATCCTTACAAAGCCAGAGGGAAAAATATATATTGTATATGAGGTACTGTAAATTGAAATAATAGAACAGGCACACAACAACATAATATTTGCAAGAGATACAATAATTTACTTAAGTTCAGCTTGGCTAGGCACATTCTACATAAGCACATGATTCCTAAAAGGTGAATATATAAAATCAAGTATAAACATATCAATTGCAATATCAGGATAAAGCTATCAGAAGTTTCTCAGAACTTCAGCTATTCTCAGATCCCTGTTTTTTGCTTATGACAGATGGATTTCTGTAGGAACACTTTGATTTAATCAATCTTAGCTGAAATCACTTCTCTGTGGTTACACTGTGCAGAATCTCTCAAAATCCATACTTGTTCAGACAGATAATTCAGTAATTCCATCAGAGCAGTTGGGTGGGATTTTTGCTAGAAGGGCTAGTTGGCTCTAGCTTGAATCACTATCTGGTATGTTAAATGAAATAATCTGGTCTTTTTCTAATGACCACAACCCCAAACAAGGAAAACACAATAAATACAAACATCAAAACCATTACACTATTGACACTGAGTGCCCAGGCCAAGCAGCAACCACAAGAATCCCATTTTGACACAGTGAAGCCCTGCATATCCTGTCCCTGAGGACCCAAGCTTCAGCAGGCTTTCCATGACACACTGAAGACTACAGCGTGGTAGAGAAGCAGCAGACCTCAGCTTATAGCACTTTCAACAGCCTGCAGCTCCTCCCATGAATGTAAAGCTATGAATTAGTATTTTGTCAAAGGCCAAGTCCACACACTGATTTTTGTGAGATTTTACTGCAATCCTCTCCCGAGACCAATTGAAAATACTTACAAAATTAGATCTCGTAAGCGACATTTAAGGTCCTTCCCCTTGGAAGCAGGATACCCTTTTGTGTGAGTTTAAGAGACTAAAAACCCATCTAAAAAAGCACACTGATTCCTCAGGTAGTTGACTCTCCATTAATAAAAGTATTAAAGCTCAAAACTGTATCTCTTCTCAAATAACTGCAGCAGCTCTTGAACAAAGCAGCACACTGCAGTACAGCGTGAATATTGCCACTGTCTCCTTTTAGCAGATCATTTCCTTTCATCAGTGCAAATTTTACTGTTACTACCTTCCACTGCTTCTCCCCTCACAAAGTTTTCCTGTTTTGTAACACTCTGCAAAGCCCAACTTTGGAACAGCTTTAAAAAGCTGGCCCCTGGCCAGTTTGCAACTGATACTACAGTTTAAATGCCTTCCCAGCAAAGTTGCACAAACTTCAAAATACTCTGGGATCAGTCATTAAAATGTTTTTGTTTCGGTTACGACGCTAATGAAAACCAAATGTCTGAATTTATTTTAGCTAGCCTAATGGTCTAGGGACTTTGCTTAAGAGAAAGGTCTGGATCAACCCCCGTTTACCCAACTGAATAGATTGGCAGAGATGTGGACAACACTTTAAAAAGATTTAATTATAAGAGTGTTTCAGCCACAGATTTAATTAAGGAAGCCAAATTAATTGCCTCAATTTGATTCTCCTTCTCTTAAGCCTTCAACTACAGCACACCCAGAATCATGCACTTTTAGCTGCAATTTTAGAAGGTTCACTTTGCAAACTGATTTAAGACCCAAAACTAATGCTAGACCACAGGAGAACCTATTGCAAACTGGGTGTTTTTACTGTCAAAATAAGGTACTCAATAAGAGATGCTGCCTTAAGTTTAAACCTTCCCAAAGTGTCTGCTTGTAAAGGACTTCACTGTGTTATGCAAGCATATGTCTCAGTAAATCTACATGCCACATTCAGTGAATATAAGAATATTCTGGATGGGAACAGTAGAATACTAAACTAAATGCTTCATACAAAGCTGTCTTTCACCAAGGGCCATGACGTTCTGTTGCTGGTTTAATCCATACCCTCTAAAATTAAGCCAGCAAATTCCATGTTGGTTTTGTACAGGCTTAGCAATCTCAAAAGATGTTCCAGCAATATTTTACTCCTAAATCATTCCAGAGCACTTTGTACATATTTCTCTGCAGCAAAGAATTTCTAAGCTCTGCTAAAACAAAAATCAACATAGGATTATGCAAGTACCTGCATTTTCAACGGCAACATCGTTGACCATAGTCTCTATCTCAAGATATTTACAGCATGCACCAGCTGTCTCCAACTAGCATTCAAACTGTTCAACTGTGCAATTAGTGACAGCTGCTAAAAAGTCTAAAATATCAGGAGAAAGAAATAAAAGTTTAACAACAGATATGTAAGGCTGAGACAAACCAGAGGCTTTTGCTAAATATGAGTCACCATAACACACAAAACACTCTAATAACATATATCTGCACTTCACAGCACGCTCTGCAAAACCACAGACAAAAGTCAACAGTTTCTGTCCACAAGAACAGCAACATCTGTGTTTAACAACTGCTCTTGGAACAGGCAAACTACCTGTGCACTTCCAGAGGCCATAGAATGGTTTGGGCTGGAAGAGCATTTTCTCACTGTGTATTAAGGGTTAATCTGAAAACATTTAATAGTGATTGCTCTGTGAATATTCAGGATCTCGATGGCAGGTGGCATGAGCTTTGGAAACAGAGCTGTGGGGTCAGGCCAAGAGGACTGATGGAAAATGAGGTAAGCCAGCAAATGTACATAGCAGGTAGAGTTTTCCTCCCCTGTCACTAGCCCAAGTGGCTTTTCTGCCTATGGCACAATTTCCAAGTGTGGAAAATAGACATATGGGAGGATTACAGAGGGGAAAAAAAGTGGCTTTTACCTATAAATCTACCTGGAAAGCAAGCCTGAACTGCCACAAAAGCAGCAATAAGAGGCAGTAAGACAGTTTGTTATGAAGGCAACGCTTACTATAATGAATTAAGCATGGATTGCAAAAGGCACTCATCCCTGGGCACTGTCATTTCATACCATCCTGCTGAACTTGCACCTTTGTGGTTTATGGACTATATCAAAGCCAGCAAGTGGAACCATACTGTATCAGGCCTCAAAACCTGAAGCTAGAAATCTCAGCAATTCCAGTGGCAATTCTCACAAGTTCATTTAATTGCAGACATTTCGTATCAGCCTCTTCAAATCCATGTCCTCTTTCTTACCAAAGAAGTCAAACGTGTGTCAAAGGAACGTAGACCACAGCTTGCCTTACTGTTCTCTAAGGTTCCCACCCTGAGGCTAACTCATGATTAGAGTTTGGCTGCAAAGAAGGGCCCAACTAAACTGTTTGTCCTAACAGGTACAAAAAGTACAGAACAAGCGTTTCAGCCTCTGAACAGAAAATGGGTATGTTCAATGGTGGTGGCAATTAAGTGGTATTTACCTTGCATGAATCACTTGTGAGATTTTGCAACAATAAAGCAATGAAAAAGCTCTTCTATTAAACAGACATAGTTTATAAACACATCTACCTCTGTACCTATCACTTTGCAAAGTGGCTACTGCTGAATACCAAACTCATAGAACATCTTATTACCTCCATTTGGAAATTCAACTCATACCTACAGCAATAAAATTAGCACCGTGAGGAGCTCTTATTTATGCAAAAGACACTCTTCAGTAGAGACGTTGAAGGTTTGTGGATGCACAAGGTACAAGACCACCACTTTTGTGAAAATACACAGGATAACTTTAAAACAAAGCTAACAGTAGACCTAGTATAGGAAGCAACTACTATGCAATGCTGTGCTACACAGACACAGCATCATGAGATAGAAACCTGCCTTCGATTATGAAGTGGACAAAGACATTGTGGGGTTCCAAAATTAAGTTCATCTCAGCATGTACAAAAGCATCAGTTTTACCAAGAAAACTGCTACAACTTGTTTCTTCTGCCCCATTAAAAGTTGTTATCTACCTTTTATGGTAGCTGCTTCTTTAACAGGTGTTTCTCTTCCTCACTCATTTTTCATTTCTCACAGAAGAACACTTACCTTTTCACTCTTTCCCACTGTGTTGCCTCTTGACTTTAGGCTTCTCTTTAGGCTTATTTGACAAAAAAAAAAAAAAAAAAAAAAAAAAAACANGTAGCATTTGTTCCCTTGTCCTTAAAGGCTGCACAACGTAGAATGAGACATGACCTGTACTTAATCTACTTGTATCTTTACTATGACAAAGATAAGGCTCATTTCTTCAGCTTTCAAATGTTTGCCCATGCCTCTTCCAACGTGACCTGGGAAAGAGGCAAGTTAATATCTGACTCCTGTTTTTATTGTGTACTTTTTCTGGTTGTTATTTAACTGCAGTTTGGTGTGCCACAACAGGTAGTTTGCACGGGCCTGAAACTCAGCAGTCCTTATTTCTGAAGCAAGATCTGTGTGATCCTTACTTTGGAAGAGGAGAAAAGTAAATTAGTAGTTAGGAAGGAGTAAGGCAGATGATTTAGAAGGCAGACAACTGACCAGAAACACATTTCAAGTATTGGATTTACGAGGACAGGCTGAAAGAGTTGGGGCTTTTCAGCCTGGAGAAGAGAAGGCTTCCAGAAGACCTTATAGTAACCTTCCAGTATCTGAAAGGGGCCTATAGGACGGGCTGGGGAAGGACTATTCATGAAGTCTTGTAATGACAGGATGAGGGGTAATGGGTTCAAACTGGCAGAGGGGAGATCCAAACTGGATGTTAGGAGAAGTTCTTCACCGTGAGGGTGGCAAGACACTGAAATGGGTTGCCCAGGGAGATTGTGGCTGCCCCCTCCCTGGATGTGTTCAAGGCCAGGCTGGATGAGGTCTTGAGCGACCTGATCTAGTGGGAGGTGTCTCTGCCTATGGCACAGGGGGGTTGGAACTGGGTGATCTTGGAGGTCTCTTCCAACCTAAACCATTCTATGATTTTAAACAGCCTCTCCTGGGCACTTGATCTACGTATGCAGGAGTTTCCCAGTTTCATTTAGTTGTTATGCCAGCTCTTAGCCAGCACTCACCATCCCCTTTCCCCAGACCATAGGAGGTCTATGACCTTTTCTTGCTTCACCGAGATACAGGACATGTAAGTTTTGCGGTGGCAATGCTGCATTCCTCAGTTCCTGGGCACTGCAAGAGCACATGTACGTTGTCTACCTATTTAAATACTGATGGACAGAACTGCAGGGCACACACCACCAGCAGGCACACAAAACCTGCAGAAGCACAAAGTACCCTCAACAGCTGATAAGCTAGCACAAAAACAAAGACATACACACCAACACCTCTGCATTAACTCCTTCCAGAGTGAACTTGTCCCATTTTCAAAGTAGAACAGAATCTACATGGGCTGGCCAGTTAACTCCAAATAAGAACAGCATCATTCAGATGCAGAACACTCATTTGAAAATAGCTAGCATGAACCTTCTCTACCTCATTCCTCTGTAAACAAACATTAAGAACCTGACATATCCATGGCAACTTGTGCTGTGGAAACCAGAACTCAACATAACCTTTTTTTAAAAAATGGTGCCAGTTCTTTCACAAAGAATTCACTGAAGGAACTATAAATGCTGTAGGGTGACACTGCAATAATAAATTTAAATGCAAACGTCAGTGGAGGCCTAGCTTAAAACCCACACCTGCACAAAGAAGCCTGCAGGGACTTCAGCCTGATGCTACCAGTTTTGAAAAAGGTATTTCATGGCCCTAAAGACCCCACACACCCTCTCACTCTTCGACGCTGGTGGTGTGTAGAACCATAATGACATCATACCAGCACGGCCCCCACTCTAAGGAACTTAAATTAAAAAAAAATAAATCCATGGATGACTGTGTTGCTATAATAAAAGCCAAATTAATTCATACTGATGCAGCCTCCCCACTCAAAAAA
>VWZI01002648.1:984230-994832 GCA_013396835.1 Psilopogon haemacephalus
AAAAGCTAGGTAGTAAACAGAACTGGAATTCAAATATTTTTTTAAAGTTTTCTGTACCACATCAATCAGAAGCAGAGCCAGAAAGCTCTGCTCTGCATCTGAAACCTTTGAGAAAAAGGAGCTATCTTCAACAGCAGTGGGGAAGAGGGAAGGGGGGAAGGCAAAAGGAATAAAAGGCTTCATTTTTCATATACAAAGACTAGCAAAAAAATACCACTGTGAATACTACTGTGATAGGTATTTTTAACATACCAAAAGTTTAAACAGTTGTTCTTCAACCCAAAGACACTGTAGCAGAGGTAGTAAAACACAATCTAAGAATCCATGACTGAATGCCCAACCTTGGGCTTCCCACTAACTTTTCATGCAAAAAGATATACATACCCAAGAGTTTTCATCCTTGTAGCTACAGACAAAAAATAATCCTTACAGCACTATATTCTGTGTGTAGAAAACAGGGCCAGGAATTAAACATGCCCTTCAGCAGATCATAATTTAACAGCCTATCTAAGATTAAGATGCTGACAGTTGTGTCTGGCAGGCCCAATTTCCTCCTACCAAACTACACTGCCGCCTCTTCACTCATCTTAATTGCTGGGTTTAGGAAAAAAAGAGCATGCAAGATAAAGGCTTGTATCTGCTAATGAGGGAATGCTTGATTTTGTATCTTAATTCTCATTTGGAGTAATGAGCAGTCTGAAATCTCAGAATCTGATATCAAACGTAGAATGGGATTTGAAGACTCAAATTTCTCCTTTGCTCCCCAAAGCAGTTTTGTATGAAGCTGGGGAAGAAAAGTTTCTGGAAGCTTGTAGCCACTAGTATATTCTTGGTATACCAAGTAGAATATATTTACAGTAATGAAATGGAAGCCACGAGATATATAAAAGTATTCCCCCCTGCCCAGTGCAGTATTACATCCCTTTGAAGAGCAGAGAGTGGAAATGAGGGAGTACAGATGTACAATTTTGAGAGCAAGGCCCATTAGCAGAAATGAAAAAGTTATTAACATGGGCCCAATGCTATTAACCATGTACAAATTAAAAAGGTTTCTATGCCCCTGCTTTCTAGAAATCCTTCTAGGATTTTCTAGTACGGTAAAATACTGGTTGGAAAGAAGCTCAATAAATCAGCTAATACTGTCTCACAGCTGGGAGAGAAAAGCACGGTCTAGACATAGTTAATCTGGCACTCTAAAACTGGAAACACTACAGGCTTCCCAAGCAATTAGTTCCAGTGGTTCACAATTTTTTTTTCTAGGGTCCATTTACACTATCTTTCTTGCAGTTTAAGCACATTACAGGTGCTTCTGTTGTCAGAGTGGAAAACTGCTCTCCCTTATACCTCACCTGAAGGCAACTCTTCCTTCTCCCCAGTCTTCTGTTCTTTAAAGAAAACTTCAAATCTTTGTGATTAGAAGAATTATTTTCAAGACTTCTATCTCTTCTCTTTCCTCTACACTTTCCCAAGGTACTCCAGATTTTTTCTTGCAGGTGAAATGACTGATTTTAGAATGAAGGACTGGCACAGAATTTATGGAAAATTCTCCTGCTGATGTACTTGTTTACAACACTTAACTGACACGTCCCTAGATCTTTTGCATCACTCATTCTACTCACCCATTGTCTACTTAACTTCATGGCACAAGCAGATTAGCATTTGTCCTGCCTAGACATTAAAAAATAAATAAAAGTTAGGAATTCCTACTTCTTAAAGTCAATAACTTCTTTATTGTATATATTATTTATAAAGCCATGACAAAGTTTTGCAAAGTAGACTGCAAAAAGCTAGGAAAGGGACAAGTACTGCCCTTGCCATCCACTCACCAGCACACATCAGTGATCAAAATCTATTTCAAATTAAAATAAAAATGGTTTTGAAGTGTCTTTAAAAACCTCTCAATTTCCCCAGAAAGCAGTTTGGTTTTGTAAAACTCAACCATATCCAAAGGAATAACAAACAGCCAAGTGACCCTCTTGTAGAAAGGCCATGAAAAAAATAAAAAAATTTTAAAATAAAATTAAAAAAACCTGCCTGGAGTTTGTGTTGGCCAGGCAAATCAATACACTTAGTCATAACTGAACAGCACTACTTACAAAGCAAGTAATTGTTTCCCCACTGATGCCATCTCCACCACTTTTTAACAGAGAAGGAGTTGCCAAAGTACTGAGTTCACAGCGGACCTTACACTGGTTTTGCTTGACAGCAAATTAAGCAGACAGAAACAGTTTATTGCTGCAACAGCTAAGCAGTTACGGGCAGGAAAAAAAAGCAGCCAGTTAAGAGTTCACAGTCAACAGTAAATCGACTTTCTTCAGCTGTCTTAGTGTATGACCAATATTACACAGTGGTACATTTACAAATACTACACTTCAAAACTCTTGATACAAATCTTGCCTTTTCATTTAATAAAGTTTCACCCAAGAAAGTATTTGATGACGAAGGCACAAAAAATTTCTAGGACCATTTAGGATCTTGGACTTTACTGCCACATAAAGTGAGCTCCAAACTATATTAATTTTCTTATTTTTAGTTTTAATAATGATTCTGGGTTTAATTCCATTATGTTTTTATTAAAGTATCAGCATGACATACATTTCACATAATTTAACTTCAAAGGGTTAAGATTAAGTTACTGAATTCTTGCAATACCTGCTGTAGGGTTGGGTTTTTTTTTTTTTTATGGTATTAAAGAAGCTATCAACAATAAGTGAGAACATATGTTGGAGACGAGGGTAAAGTTTATTCCAAGAGGCAAAAATTCCCCTCAGCTATATGTAGTTATTTTGAACTACATATTTTAACTTATATATTCAAACTATGTGGCTTGGTACTCGGTAATTTTCTAAGCCCAAAACATCGTAACTGCAGCAATTCTTAACTAATTACTTAGTTCTCAAAATCCCCATCCTTCTTCAACCCACCCAAAGATATCTCCATATCACTCAGTTTTTCTGTGACTTCAAGAACTGTGACCCTACAAGGGTGTTTCAATATTTAAAGTTAATTCAATAATAAAAAAATTAAATACTAGAAGTCTTTTCAATAGTGCTGTCAGCTGTACTGCTGAGCATAGCAACTACTTCCAGCAAAAAGGGGGGAAAACATCCTAAAAGTCTTTACATTTTACATTTAATCTAGAAGCATCTTCAAAGCACTCACCCTATCTTGCAACTAATAGGGCAGTGCAAAACTCAGATCACAAATGAAGCCTCACAAAAAAACCCAAGCCAAAACAAACACCAAAACCTTCAATTTAATTCCAGTGCTACCCTGAAGCACAAGTGTAAGCTGAGCTGTAGCACTCCACTCGCATTCCAGGTAGAATGGATTTTGTGTTTACAAAATGTATCTTCTCACTGCTGATGCTCCATCCTGTGTATAAATATTTCATCTCAGCCAAGCACTTCAGAAAAGGCAGCTTGAACACCTAGCAATGGCAAATGCACCTTTCCTAAGCTAAAGCATAGAAAAATACTTAAGTTTCACATGCAATTAAGTAAGGCATTGACAAAGAAGCCTTAAAGAGATTTGTACTGAAAGAACCAAGTCAGTCATTTTACATCTAGAAATATTTTTAAAGCATGCTCATTGATGAGGCAGGTACAAGTCACAGGAAAATGATGATGCCCTACTTAAAACATTCAAACCTGAAACACTACTTATCAATGGCTCTGCTCAAACACTTGGGAAAACAGCAGGTGTGATACTTTCCAAAAGCAAGGCTCAAGCAGAGAATTAGCCGTGGCAATAACCCTTCCCGCCTTAGAGGTTTACTCCTTTGTACAACTCCAACAGGCACCTCTGATCAGGTGAGAGGAGGGCAATGACAGAGAAATACCAGGAAGTCTGCACCAAGGCTGTTTACAATTCTTGACCAACCTTTGTTACATAAAGAGAGAAGATAAAGAATTAATGCTCTAGGAAGGGGCAGAGACTTGAGACAATGCAGAAATAACAATAATTTCTAAACGTTATAGCTACAGAAGTCAGAGTTACCTCCTTCTCCTCATTTTATCTGCATGCCAAGTTCATTAACACTGGCAGGGTACACAAGGCCAAAACACAGCATCCATCTGCTAAGAGTTATAGCTTAATTTAGTTTTTTTAATTAATTCGTGCTACATAACACACAAGTTATGTTGTACAACAAATAGCACAAGAATGGTTTTATCATGCTGAGTTTGGCTGTTTCTATGAAAACAGCAATGCTATAGATTAAGATGAACAGCAAGACCTTTCTTCACAGACTTGAACGCAGAAGCCTACCACTATTTTCAGTCATGTATTAACTACACCAATCCACCGGAAAGGAAGTTTTCCCACCTCTCCCACAGAGGATAAAAATGGGGAAAAGAATAAGAACACAAAGGGCAGAAAGCGTTTCACTTGCAAAGTCTGTAAGGTGAGCACACTGTGACCATCACTTTGGGCTCTGCACCACTAAGGACATCCAGTGTGGCATCCTACCATGCCCCTCTTGAGGGAGGCTCCTGTCATTTTAGGCTGCATGCCTTGAGCTGTCTCCTTGAACAAGCCCCCAGTTCTCCACCTCAATACAAATTTGCCCTCACAGGGACAGGCTCCACATGCCCATAGTCTCATTTCCATCCACATACTTTGAGCCCATGTACTACACAATAACTGCTTCATCTGCTGCTCTCACTCCTCTCAGATGTATCGCTACTAAATTTCAGTTGGCACTTCCCTGTCTGTATACCAACCAACTCTGTCTCTCCTCAACGCCACACTCCTAGAGAACTCTGCTCTTTCAGAGTCTATCCTACCCTACATTACCACTTGCAACCTTTTAGCTTCCTGTGACCTCTGGCTTCACCTCACTCCACTTCCCAACACCTCTTCCCTTGCTTCTCTTTGCCTCACTCATCTGGCCTGATTTCTTCCACCCTTAGATCTTTTCCTTCACAGTCCACCCTCTGACACAGATTCTCCTTCCCTACAACTCTCTTAGACAGATTTATTTCTCTTCATATCACATGTTAGAGAATCTCCTGTGGAGCAATTTAAACTGCTGTTAATAAACAAAGAGTAAAGGTCAGCTTAAAAAAAAAAGTCACCTTTCACCTTTATAAAATTGCTTCACACACAGCTCGGGGCTTCCCAACCAAAGAATCCTCTCTGTTATTCTAGCTTTCACCAACTCAGCTGGACTGCACTCCTTGATGTCCAGAATATTTCTCAAAATCCCTTAACTTGTTTGATTTGGTATTCCAAAAATTATGTGACAGATAAACTTCATTTTTTTTACTACTGCAAGCCTCCAAAAAAACCCCCACCAAAACCCAGAATTCAGGTGGAAATCTCATGCAGCTGCCCTATTAATGCCAGAACATGCAACAACAGCATTAGTGTACCACACTTCAAAAAGAGATCTATTAGAAGTTATTGCAACAAGGTCTCATTTCTACAGTAAAACTAAAAAGTATCTTGTTCACAACAGAATACTGATCTGTTAACAGTAATTGCATTAAAAACCTGTCTCAAACAAGAAGTCACAAGTTACAATCTCACTGAACTTCTGATTTAGAGGCTACAATCCACTCTTACACCAGAATTAAAGTAACCAATTTTCTTTGGGCAGAGAAACTGCCCAGGTCTCAACTCTACAGTAAAACTAAAAAGTATCTTGTTCACAACAGAATACTGATCTGTTAACAGTAATTGCATTAAAAACCTGTCTCAAACAAGAAGTCACAAGTTACAATCTCACTGAACTTCTGATTTAGAGGCTACAATCCACTCTTACACCAGAATTAAAGTAACCAATTTTCTTTGGGCAGAGAAACTGCCCAGGTCTCAACTCTACAGTAAAACTAAAAAGTATCTTGTTCACAACAGAATACTGATCTGTTAACAGTAATTGCATTAAAAACCTGTCTCAAACAAGAAGTCACAAGTTACAATCTCACTGAACTTCTGATTTAGNTTTTTTTTTTTTTTTTTTTTTTTAATAAGAACATTTTCACACCTTCACACAGTGTTTAATTTTTGCTGCACTTCACACCAAAGCCCAGCTGACTTTGTAAAAAAGCTGCTCACAGGAAGTCACACTAAACTCAGAAATACCATATGGTCACTGAACAAGAAAATAGCCACGGCTACCAAAACAAATTAGTGCCATTGATCACTTTAAAGAGAGATAGTTGTAAGGCTTGCTAATTATCCGAGGTGCTTATTATGTATTTCAAAGTTTGAAAGTAACTCTATACTTCTATCAAAGCTAATAAATCAATCATCTCTGTTAAAGGCTTGGAGGGAGAGTAAAGCTTACTGCTCAAACCTACGGTCAACATATGAGAAGCATTACTATGAAAGCCATTTGAAAAGCCTCCTCATGGGAAAGGGTAACATTATGAGAACTAAGTGTTTTCACATGTTCCTTCTACCTTTGTTCTTTTACAGTCTTATTTTTCACCTCTTCCACAGCAAGCTTTTGGGTTTTTTTTTTTTTTTTTGGAGGCTACTAATCTGAATTCCATCTCTTTCTTCTCCAGGCCCCTTGGGACTGCTCTCCCCCAACCATGCCTTTTAGTCCTGCTACAGTAATTCTCTGATCAGTCAAAAATAGCTTCACGTGGCATTTGCCAACAGAGTCAGGAATCTGCAATGGTAGTAGATTTGGAATGAGTGAGAAAAATAATCTGAAGGGAAACACCTTACTTTCTTACCATTTACTTGCTGTAGGCCTGTCTGCTGGGGGAAAAAAACCACAACAATAACAACAAAAAAAAAGGCCAAACAAAAAACACCAAAACCAAAGAACAACAACAAAAAAAACCCTCAACCATGTTCCATACTCAAGCGATGCTTCTCATGCATTACTGCGCAAAAGAAGGCAACTAAACTGAAGCAAAGGCATTATTCTGTACACAAGACAGCTCAGCCACCAAAACTCTCTCTCCGTGAGGGCAAAGTCTCCACTGCAGCCTTATTTGTTGCATTATACAACCTGCAGACAAGCTTAACTCCACTATGACAAATTCAAAAGGAAACAGGAAAACCCAATCCTTGTATTCCATTCTCTGCATACAAACAATGCCCCTGCCACTCTCCCCCAGCCAAAAAAAAACCAAAACCACAACAACAATAAACCAAAATGAAGCCCACACACACAACTAACCACCTCTTAGGCTATGGTACAAATTCTCAAATCCTAACTCCAGTTCTATGTCGTCCTCCACTATAGCTTCAGACCCACGTTTTCAACATTCATCTGCTTTTAACACATCTAAAACCTCTAATCTCAAAATAACCATGTTCTCAACCCAGGCTATTCTATTACCACAAGGCATCACTCACTTTGCTGTAAACTAGGAAAAATCATAATTCTGCAGAATTCGGATTTTCCTTTCTATTTAATGACTTGCAAAAGATGATGTACTACAATCATGGTGCAGTTCAACCATTCTCTTCCTAAACAGAACACGAGTGTGAAAGGCTGCTATGTTTTGTTACTTGAAGCTTAATGTTTGAAGATATGTATATAAAAAGGCCCTGGATGTTTGCTTGCCTCCAGTTTGCACCACAGTTCACTCGGCGTAGCAGCACCCCAACACTTGTTGTAGTTTCTACAAGCTGTTGAAAAAACTAAAAGAAACACAAGTCATATTTCTTTCACATTCAGAGTAAAAGCAAAGTATATGTAAAATATATATAACTTGTGAATGTTATAAACATAAATAATAATGCCTATAAACATTCACAGTATGTTATGAAGTCAACAATTCAGTGATGACAAACTCAAGCATTTGCCACAAGAGCCTATAAACACTGATGATTTAAGTACACATTTTCCAAGTACACATTTTCCCACTGAAGATTGTTGCCTCTCTCCTTGGCTGTTTCACACTGGATGTCTTCACTACCATCACTGCAAGCTGTTCGCTTCAGGCTGGTTTCCCTTTACCCAATTTAGGAAACCTCATTTTCCTCCCAGTCTCTGTATATCCCAACTGTACCTCTATCCCACTGCAATTCCACCAGACAACGTTTTTAAAGCTCAGCACACTCAGAAGCCCACAGACAATCTGGATGCCTTACCTAAATATTTATTAGTATTTTACATGTTTGCCTGAGCCAGATACTTTGTAACACGTTACCTGCAATACTGATCAGAGTTTTTGTTTGTTTCATAGAAACAAAGAACTGTTGAGGTCAGGAGAGACCTTTGACATCATCAAACCAAACTGCTTGCCTAGAGCTCACAATCCCAACACTATCACTAAACCATGTCTCTCAGCACCACATTCGTACATCTTTTAATACTTCCTGGGGTGGTGACTCCACCACCTCCCTTGGCAGCCTGTTTCAATGCCTGACAACCCTTTTGGTGAAGAAATTTTTACTAATATCCAACCTGAACCTCCCTTAGCACACTGAGAGGACATTTCCTCTTGTCCTAGCACTTGCTGTGAGACCAATTCCCACCTCTTTCCAACCTCCTTTCCAGTAGTTGCATAGGGCAATGAGGTCTTCCCTCTGTCTCCTCTTCTGAAGACTAAACAACTCCAGCTCCTCAGCAGTTCCTGTAAGACTTGTGTTCAAGGCCCCTCACCACTTTTGTTGCCCTTCCTTGGACCTGTTCCAACGCCTCAATATCCTTCTTGTAGTGAAGGATCCAAAACTAAACACGGCATTTGAAGTGCATCCTCACCAGTACCAAACAGAGAGAGATAATCACACCCTTAGACCTGCTGCCTGCACTATTCCTCATCCATGCTAGGATAGGATACCACTGGCTTTCTTGGCCACCTGAGCACACTGCTGGCTCACATTCAGCCAGCCCAAAGCACATTTAAATAAGTACAGCTCTTCACCCCTCTCCTGAAAATGCCTGCCTCTTATCTGGGGGGACTGTAAAACATGAATCATTAACCATTCAGCAAAATCATGTTTTTCAATCTTATCTTGAGGCTAAGAAAACAAAGTGTTCTATTGTCTTCCTCATATAAGTGTTTTCAATTAAACTTCCAACATCCTCTCCTTCTTGCCTAGGGGAAAGATGGGAAGAAACCACCAGGCAAGCTGTCCTTTACGGAATGGGTTAGCTTCCATGTAAGCAAGTTACAGTGACAGCTGCAATGGCTACAGATGCCATCACAGACAACACTGTAACTGGCTGCTTGCAATGAATCAGAAACTTAAGAGGCTTGCGTACTGCCCATAACCTGCATGGGGGATTGTAGAGTACTGTGTTGGAAGTGACCTCAAGGCTCATTTGGCCCAACTTTTCTTGCAAAAGCATGGTTTAGACAAAATGACCCAGCATTCTGCTCTGTCATGTCTTAAAAGTGCCCAATGCTGGAGAGCCTGCCACTTGCCCGTGAAGATTAGTGCAAGGGCAGATTGTTCTCATTGCATCTCTCCTGTAAATCTTCCCAGGTGTAACTCGTACTCACTACCACTCATCTTTTCCACGTGACTGCTAGGAAAAAGAGGCTTCCTATCTTCTTTGTACTACCCTTTAAATACTAGAACACAGCAATAAGGTCTCTTTAAAGCCTTTCCTGAAGGCTGAACAAGCCCACTTCTCTTAGCCTTTCCTCATACAGCAGGCTTCTCAGTGTTTTCACCATCTTTGGGGCCCTTTCTCTTGAAGGGGCAAAGAAAGTACATAACGTACTCATCTCTGGACAGAACTCTGCCTTCACGGTCTTTCCAATGTATCTCCAGCTTCTGCCATCACCACTGCAAGCAACGGTCGAGGAGCTTACCCAATACCAGCTGCACAGGCGATTCAAGAGTGTCTTAACTTGCCAAGACAAAGGGTGCCACGAGTACCCTTCAGGAACCACTGCCTTACACAGCTCCCACAGCTTTTGCACCTAACGAACTGCATAACTAAAAGCAACAGCGTGTATCTGAACAAAGACAAAAAGCACACCAAAGGCTAATCGTATTTCAGTCCACAACGAACGAAAAGTTAGATACCTGCCCGTTTTTTTTTTTTTTTCCTAAAAAAGTCCACTACACATTAAAAAAAGCACCAAGTTGGTTTTTGGTTTTGGTTTTTTTTTTCTTTCTCATTTTCACATCACGTTATAAGATAAAGCTCGGAAGATACAAGGGCATAGCCGGCTGCCTAGTAGCTGCAAGGGCAACCATGACCGCCTGCACACCTCCGCCTCAACGAGAGCGCTCCCTCCTCCGCTGAGGCGGCGCCGGCATTCCCGCGAACAGGGAGCTCCGCGGCGCTACCCGCTGGGTAGGGGGCTGCTGCCACCGGGGTGGGCGCAGGGCCACCGTCGCCTCCCCCGAGCCGCAGGCTCGACCTACTCCAAAGCGCAGGCAGGGGGAAAGCCGCCCTTGTACGGAGACGGAGCGGGAGGCTAGCACGCCGCCCGGAGCACCGAGGGAGTTGAAGCGGGGGGAGCCGTCCCGGCGCTGAGTCCGGAGGACAAGAGGCGGGAGGGCAGCGCCGGGCTGAGGGGCCCCGTCGCCGCCCGCGCCGGGCTGCCGGGTGCCCATAGGAGCCGGCTGCGGCTGAGGCAACCGGTACCGCCCTCCCGCCGCGGGGGCCGCACACCTCAGCCGCGGCGGCGCGGAGAGACCGCCCCGCAGGGCCCGCCCGCCCCCGGCGAG
>VWZI01002648.1:995076-1066329 GCA_013396835.1 Psilopogon haemacephalus
GGGCCCGCTTTCCGCCATCTTGAGCGGGGCACCGGCGCGAGGCGCTGAGCGCGAAGCGCCTACCTGAGGGCGTAGCCGAGTCCATGCCCTGCCCTGCCCTGCCCTGCCCTGCCCTGCCCTGCCCTGCCCTGCCCTGCCCTGCCCTGCCCGCCAGGCCCCGTCCCCGAGGGCGGGAAAGGGACGTGCCGGAGAGACGATGGGAATGGGTGCTTAAAACAACAAAACAACTCTAGAGAATTACAGCATTATACACACAGATCCAGATCGAAGCAGAAAGTCATACCTGAGCTTGAAAATACCCTCTTCAGCGTCATAAAATTAAAGAAAATAAAACCACCTTAATGTAGCTGCTGGAAAATCTGGCGTGGTTTCTTGGGTTTTGTTTGAGTTTTGTTGTTTTGTTTTTTTTTCTTCTGGAGAAATTACGAAGTAAGCTAAAGTTGTCTTAGCAGCCACCTTGTAATTTGAGGTGGCCACAGGGGGGCCTTTGGCACCACGACAAGACAGGGAACACGGCAGAAAGCCTGGAACAGCAGGCAGGAAAGGGGCCCGATGAGGGGCTCAAGCTGGCTCCTCAACCTCACCCACAGCTCCAGCAGCCAGGCCTACGCAGGGCACAGTGTGGGCTGTAGCGGCCCTCAGGTTGTTTCAGTGCAGCCTGTAACACAGACCACTTCTCTGGCATGTGCAGCATCCCCCTGCATAAAAATGAGCTCCAAGAAATGTTAATACTGTCTGCAGAATTACACACAGAAAACAGCATTATCCGAATCATAGAATCATAGAATGGTTTAGGTTGGAAGAGACCTCAAGGATCATCCAGTTCCAACCCCCCTGTGCAGGGACACCTCCCACTAGATCAGGCCGCTCAAGACCTCATCCAGCCTGGCCTTGAACACCTCCAGGGAGGGAGCAGCCACAACCTCCAGTGTCTTGCCACCCTCACTGTGAAGAACT
Source organism: Psilopogon haemacephalus (assembly GCA_013396835.1). NCBI lineage: Eukaryota > Metazoa > Chordata > Aves > Piciformes > Megalaimidae > Psilopogon > Psilopogon haemacephalus. The sequence goes on from VWZI01002648.1 coordinate 996,034, forward strand.
TTCTCCTAACATCCAGTTTCAATCTCCCCTCTGCCAGTTTGAACCCATTGCCCCTCATCCTGTCATTACAGGACCTTGTGAACAGTCCCTCCCCAGCCTTCCTGTAGCCCCCTTCAGATACTGGAAGGTTGCTATAAGGTCTCCTGGCAGCCTTCTCTTCTCCAGGCTGCAGAGCCCCAACTCTCAGCCTGTGCTCACAGCAGAGCTGCTGCAGCCCTCTGAGCATCTAGGTGGCCTTCTCTGGACTGGGTCAAACAGTTCAATGCCCTTCTTGTGCTGGGGGCTTCAGAACTGCACATAGTGCTTCAGATGGGGTCTCAGGAGAGCAGAGCAAAGGGGGAAGATGCATGATCTTGAAGGTCTCCTGCAACCAGATAGATTCTGTGATTCTGTGACTTGAGCTCATGGTCACTTGCTCATCTCAAAAGAGACATCTCTCCACTGCAGGAAGCAATATTTATCCAGAATGAATAAATGCAGTGCTGCAGTGCTGCAGTGCTAGGAGAAGCTTGCTACGTCACTAAGTGTGCTGCCTCGTGCATATATTTTAGTTTTTAATTACATGATTGCGTACCATTTCGTCCTGAAGGACCTCTGTCCCACTTAGTGCACAGAATGGGCTGAAGTCTAGTTGTGATTTTACTCAGAATGTGGCAGTTATCTAACCTTTGAGCACTTGGCTTTTGTGGTTGCAATAAAAGCGTGAATTAAAAAAAAAAAACCTAGACTGCAACATTAGGTAATCTGCAGTGATCCCTTGCACATGACAAGCTGCTATGCTTTCATCCTAGCATGAGGGTAATTGGCTCTCTAAAAGTCACACATAAGCATCCAGAGAAGGGCCACAGGGATGCTCAGAGGGCTGCAGCACCTCTCCTATGAGAACAGACTGAAAGAGTTGGGGCTGTGCAGTTTGGAGAAGAGGAGGCTCCCAGGTGACCTTCTTGTGGCCTTCCAGGATCTGAAGGGGGCCTACAAAATAGCTGGGGAGGGACTTCTTAGGCTATCAGGTAGTGACAGGACTAGGGGAAATAGAGCAAAGCTGGAGGTGGGGAGATTCAGATTGGATGTGAGGAGGAAGTTCTTCACCATGAGAGTGGTGAGGCCCTGGAATGGGCTGCCCGTGGCGGGTGGTTGGGGCCACTTCCCTGGAGGTGGCTGCAGCCAGGCTGGATGAGGCTGTGGGCAGCCTGATCTAGGGTAGGGTGTCCCTGGGCATGGCAGGGGGGCTGAAACTAGATGATCCTTGTGGTCCTTTCCAACCTTGACTGATTCTGCGATTCTAAGCACCAGTCAGGCTGTCACTGGTTCAAGAGCCAGAGTCCAGAGATACTGACCCACTCCCTTCCATCTCGTTCTTCCTCTGGGGTTCGTTTGGAGTGGTTTGGGGTTTTTTTTTGTTTTGTTTTTTTTTTTTTTAATTAAAAACTAGTTATAATCTTGAGCTCTGACTCAGTCTTCATCCTAAACACCAGCAATGCCGCTCCAGTATCAGCCCGAGAGTTTGTGTGTGGTCAAACAGAAGTAGAATCGGAGCACGAAATGCTGTGGAGATTGACGGGCTTACCTCTGTCAAGTCTGCCACACTTAAGGAGCACAACAGACAATGAGAGACAGGAGAAAATGAATTGCAGAGATTTCTTTTCTGCAACTCAAGGTGACCAAATGGAAGAGGGAAAGCTCCAGCTCTTCCAGCTGCAGGACTTTGCCACCAGGCCTGGTCAATTAATATCATCTTCTACCACTTAATCTCCAATTGCGCTGATTTCTTTTATCAACCACCGAGTCACGTAATAGAGTTTCTGCAATTCCTGTAACATCTTCATTTTCTGCACAAAAAAACGCACCTTAAGGAACGTTGTTTCCGCCCCGCAGTTTCTGTCTTTCAGTGCCATCTAGTGCTCGCCCGGGAAAGAGAGGTTGCGACTGGTGGAATGCCTCATCCAGGTGGATTTGCCGTGATTAACAGCTCTTGAAAATGGATAGACGGCACCGATATTGCACCAATTAACAAACAGGGGACTGGGTGCACCCTCAGCAACTTCAATGAGCCTAGGGAATGTGGCAAGTGTCCTTTTAAAGGATTCACATTCTGAAAACACCCCAAAACTGAGTATTAAGTGGAACATCCTCCTCCTCCTAAAGGGCTTTTAACAACAGGCATTTTATATGGTGGCAGAGAATTCTATGGAGAAATCATACATGTGAACATAAAAGGGTCAGCAGAATTGATGACATAGGGCACAATTAATTTATCTAAGTGAAAATCTTCTTGCTCCTTCATAGTCCAACCATTACAACTTTTTTTTTTTTTTTCCAAAAGTCTGGCCAACATTTCAGGGATAGCCATATCTTACTCCACTCCCTGTCTATAAACATTTCTTCCAGGCTATGCTTCAATTAAACCAATTCATCTTGGTTTAATGAATGACATGACATCATAACTATCTCAGCATAATTACCTCTTCCACCTCCTTGCTTTTTGTAGAGGTTAAGAAATAAAACTGACTTTAAAAAAAAAAAAAAATATTTTAGGCAGCTGCTGAAGAAAATGAACTCATTGCAGCTGCTTTTGGGCCCCACCTTTTCAGACACAGCACTGCCCTGCCTACCGCAAACTGACAGATGCTGCCTGGAGGAAACTTCAGCCAGCACAATCCTGCTGTCAGCCTTCTGACACCCTGTCCATGCTCTTGCAGCACTTAATTGCTGTGGCCCTTTCTCTTTATGGCCTCAGTTCCTGCCTCTGGGCCAGTTTCTCCTGCTTCACCACCCCTTACACCCTCTCTGCGTTTGCACCATCCCTGTAGTTATGCCAGTTCAAGCTCAAACGTTCGACTGCTTTTCATGAACTGCAATAGGTTCAGCTCAAAACCAACTTTCTTACTGCCTACTAATTAATGCACTGTATTGTGGGTCACACTGGTTGCAAAGGTCACTGACACAGACTTTTCTTTTCAGTTGCTGAAAACTTGTTATTAGCACTGAAGTATTCTGTCTGGTGTGGGCAAGAAAAGGGCTTCCAAATGTTTGAAAACATGGGTAGAATCAAATAACTTTTTTTTCTTCAGTCCACCTTAAAGCAATTCTTTGTTTCCTTCACTGCTGTGAATCACAGAGGAACTAGGGCGTTTCAGAGTCTTGAGATGAGAGAGAGATGCTCAGAATTTCTGCTGTCCCTCTGAACATTTGCCCAAGGTGCAAATATTAGCAAGTGGGAGACAAGATCTGTGTGTGGAAGGGACTTAGGGCAATACACAGAATTACCTCTTTTTTTTTCCAGCATGCTTAGACTTTTGGAAAAGACTAGTTTAAAGTGAACTTAAAAGAAAGCTGAGTAGCAGAACCAGCAGATGAAAGCTAGGACACATACTTTGAAGGTTACTTTATTACATTTTTAATTAAATCCCCTATTTGTGCTGAATCATGGAAAAGGAAGGGTATACACAGAATCAATCACAGAATCACAGAAATATTCAGGTTGGAAAACACCCTCAGGATCACCAAGTCCAACCATTAACCCTACTCTCCAAGATTCACCCTAAACCATATCCCCAAGCATCACATCCAAACACTTTTAAACACATCCTGGGTTGGTGACACCTCCCTGGGCAGCCCATTCCAATGCCTGACACACTCTTTCCATGATAAAAAAAATATTCCTCATCTCCAGTGTAAACCTACCCAGTAGCAACTCGAGGCTTTTCTCTCTTCTTCCATCACTAATTACCTGTGAGAAGAGACCAGCACCTACCTCTCCACAATGTCCTTTCAGGTAGCTTCCGGCAGTGATAAAGTCTCCCTTCAGCCTCCTCTTCTTCGAATTAAACAGCCCCAGCTGGACCTGCTCTGTGATGGAGTGCTGCTTCAGTCTGTTTGGCAGAGGGAATCAGCTCTGCCCAACACAGAGGAAGCTTCTGGCACCTGGATGAGGTCTTCAGGCATAGAATCAGTCAGGCTGGAAAAGACCCTTGAGAGATTGTCAGGTACAGCCATTAACCCTACTCTGCCAAGTTTACCATTAAACCATGTCCCAAGGCACCACATCTAATCCACCTTTAAACATCTCCAGGGATGGTAGCCACCACCTCCCTCTTCCAATGCCTGACCACCCTTGCAGTGAAGCATTTCTGCTAATGTCCAATCTAAACCTCCCCTGGTGCACCTCAGCCATGTAATTAATACATCACACGGTAATAAAGAAAGAATAATCTAAGTCTCTGGCAGAGGGCTATATTTGGAAATTGTGACGTTTATTTTAAAAGTCACTGGCAGCAAAAAGCACAGTGCATATGTTACTACACTCCTCCTCTGCCTATGCTCAGTGCTGGCTGATGGTGTCCTATAGCTCCACTGTTGCATGCATGGGGCATTACTGTTGTGATTTACAGCAGAATCTTGTGGCTTAACCCTGGCTGGCAGCTAAGCACCCTGCAGCCACTTGCTCCAGTCCCAGCCCTGTGGGACAGGGGAGAGAACTGGAAGAAGAAACGTGCAAAAAAACATGTGGGGTGAGATAAAGACAGTTTACTTTTTATTCAAAAAGAACCAATCAACCAAACAAAACCCCAACATAAATAATGACAATAACGACAACAACAGTAATAATAATAATAAAAGAAAAATACAAAGAGGAGAAAGCATCAACAAACCAAAAAAAGAAAACAAACCAACCAAAGTCCAGTCAGTCCCTGAGCAAAAGCAAAACCTCTGCTAACCTCCCTCCTCCCCAGTCTCACTGCTAAGCATGAGATCATATGCTGTAGGGTACCCCTTTGGTCAGCAGAAGTTGGCTGTCCCAGCTGCATCCCTAGCAGTGTGTGAAGCAGAAAAGGCCTTGCTTTACTTTTCCAGCTGCAGAATGCCTCATCTGCCTACCTCACTGCCTTTTACCCCACCACCTTGTGGTCATCAGGCAGCCAGATGATGGACTGAGCTTTGGTCAGCAGCAGGTCCATCGTGGGACTGAATGAAATGGGCTTTGTCTAACATGGGGTGCAACATCAGGTGTCTTCTCACAGAGCCCACCCCTGCAGTCTCACAGCTACCAAATACTTGCCACAGAAATGCAGCATATGACCTCAAAAAGACCCTGCACAGGTATTAGCAGCATCACACCACTCTTTTCCTGAAGGGCAGATGCCTTGAAAAGGTTACCAGCCCCTGAGACACAGCCCAAGAGATTTTCAGAGTTTGTAAGCACTCCTGCTGCATAGCCTTGGCAAAGACCTTTATGGAACAACAGCTGCTTACTTGATCACAGAGCATGAATGGGCTCCTGGCTGTCATCACATCATTACAATGATGCTGAGCATCTTTCACCTGATGTAAAAGAAAACTTGTTACACCTCTCCCAATTTTAAGGCTGCAATGTTACTCCTGGGTGCCTACCCTTTGTGTTACACAGGCATCTAGAGGGGCTGCTGTCGGTGCAGACCAGAAACCACAACCCTGAAGGAAAACAGAAGCTCTGCTGACCCTTAGTGGCCAGAAGTCCACTGTGGTTCTGTGGGAATGTTTCTATATAATCAAGAGTGCTCTTGTTCTGGTGCAGTTATGCAACTGTTATATTTTTGGGGAAGGTACTAGTTGACTTGCTAAAGGCAAAATCTGGGAGAAGATATCAACCCCCACCTCACTCCAACATCCTTTCAGGTAGTTGGAGAGAGCAAAGATGTCTCCCCTCAACCTCCTCTTCCCCAGATGGAGCAACCCCAGTTCCCTCAGCTGCTCTTCCTAAGGCTTGTTCTCCAGACTCTTTGACAGGTTTGCTGCCCTACTCTGGAGATGCTCCAGCACTTTCTTGTACTGAGAGACCCAAAACTGACTCCACTATTCAAGGTGCAGCCTCACCACATTGACTTTACCAAAGTCACAACATGCAGAAATTAACACTATTTTTTCCCCCCATTGTACCTTGTTGAAGGGAAATGATTTATTTCAGAAGGAAAAAAGACAAAGTCTGACACAGACAATTTTTGTCTTCTAGAAATTGCACTAGAGCCCAAGAGGCTAAAAGGCCTTAGTGTGTATTTACACTGAAACCTTGAAAAGGCCACCTCTGCCTCTGAAAATGAAAAACAAAAAACACGTTTCCCACAAATCTGCTTGCCCCCTGGAGTGGCCAGCATTCTGCACTTTCCAAACAGCATTGCAAAAGCAGACTTGTTGGTGTTTTAGTTTTTTTAAACTAGAAGTTTGGAAATTGCAACTCCTTTTTTCCTGTTCTAGGACTTGAAAGTGTTTCATCATAGCTACCACTTCCACATCCACCCAGTTCACGTATTTTGCTCATTTAAATCCTCCTTTGGGCATACTCCAAGGACTCAGGTTATTCTCTGTAGTTATTAACATTGCATGAAATTGGAGAGAGTAAGACTCAAGACAGAACCTTTTGCTGCTCTCCTTAAACTCTGAAATGACGAAACAAAAAACCTGGTACATTAAGATTGTTTATTTTAAATGGTATTCCAAAACCTGTGGTTATATACAACTTTCTGAACTATGAAGCTTAAGATTGCATGGTCACCGTCCTCACAAAACAAGACTGCTCAACTCAGTCTTAGCAGAACTGATTCCATGGAGGTTTGATTACTCAGAGTATAGAATGGCTTCAAGAGGGTTGCAATCCTTGAAGGCACCAAAGGAGGCCTTCCTATGCAAAAATCTAATTAAAGGCTGCCTAGGTTGCCATGTGACATTTCTTGAAATTGAGAGCCCCACCAGGGGGAAAAGATCTGAGTGAAACTAACAGTCTCTGTGGAAAGGTCCTTATATTGCTCTCAAAATCTGGAGACAGGTACCTGTTGCAGGGGCTTTTCCATGCCAGTCATACTCACTCAACTAGGCCAGTTCGGGGAGAAAAAAAAATCAAATAAAAATTGAAAAGCAGCTTGTGCTTTTATGACAATTTGGCAATGATCTTTAGAGATGGGTTATTACTTCAGGGATAATGTATAGGCATGGACAGGACTGATGTCAACGTTGAAACTTCATTTAGATACTAGACACAGGGATGGGATGAAATGTGTCATCCGTCAGCCAGTAAACAGCAACTTTTCATTTCTTAGCATTGACAACACAGGCAGACCAACTACTGCCTCTTCAAACATTCCCCCCAATATTCAAGGCAGAGATATGCTTCATGAGTTTGCTTTATACACAGACAGTTCAAAACACATTTTAGCAATGCTTCCCATAAAACTCTTACCAATAGCACGGTACTGAAATCAGTGCAACAAGATCAAAATGCCAGGAAGGATTATTTACAACCATATTGTATTGTACTGAAATCACAAGGTCAGAAAGGTCTGAGGTGTAAAGCTGGCTCTATTCTACACAGATACAGGGATCCCCTCTCTTGCTCACTGTATGAACCACTACCACTACTACATATCCATGCTGAACACTGAAGTGACCAATGATCATCCTGAGGCTGACAGGCAAAACTTCTCTACCAAGACATCAGCACACAAGGGCCAAATTTAGTCCCTCAGTTGTAGGAGTGTCACATGCTGGATGGAGATTAAACTACTGTAAACCCAGGAACAAGAAAGATGGAGGGAAGTGTATTTAAATACATGGAAGAAGGGATTTAAGTAGAGATCTTACAAAGAGCTTTATGGTAGGTAATAGACAAGTACTACATTTTCAAAAGCACAAACCAGAGGGCCCAGCACTCTATAGTTTGTTTAGCTGCAGTTCTGTCCTAGTTCAGGCTGGTCACAAGTTTTTAAAGACTATTTACACCAAAAAGATTTGCAGGTTACCCATGAGAGCCTCTAAAACCAGGGAGAGGCCAAAAACCCAGACTCTTGCAGCATTAGAGTATTACGAAGTAGTCACTATTCAAAATACTTAATCCTTAAAAATTTCTAAAGGAAACAGTAACACGAGGAAGGTAGCTGCTAGGTTGAACTGAAACCTGCATTAACTGAAACTCCCACAGAATTCATCCATATTCTTAAGCATATTGGACAGCAAACCTACACATTATTTACAGTAATTCTTGCTACTACCTGACAAAACCAGAAAACTGCTCACTAACTCATGGCTCTCTCTACTTTGCAAACTAAAACACTCTCTAGATTCTTAATAAAACTATTCAATGTTTGCCACAGGATTTTAACTACAAGTAAACAAAGTTTGTCTTGAAAAGTAACACATGTTAAGTGAGTTAGTTTGTTCCATTAGTCTATTTTTAAACCACTACATCACATTTACTGAAATAGTGATGGCACAAGAGGTTACACAGCTAGGGCTTAAGTAATGCCATAATCTGACACAATCCACTTGGTTATGCCCAAAACTATTTACAGTCAACTTGATTCAAACAAACCACTTGGTTTGGGAAAGTGTCCAAAAAACCTGCAAATCCATTAAGCTATCTTTCTTCAGAAGTTGTTTGGGAATGATTTTGTCATCATCTGTTAGTATTACTTCATGATATTCATATATTGAAATACAATCGTGGGGGGAAAGCCTCATTAAAAATGAGCCCCAGGAACAACACACATTAACAACAGTGAGAGGATGTGGAAAGGAAAATGGAGGAGGGAATAGAATCCAGTCTGTGTAGGAGGAAAGGGACAGAGAACTGCTTCAAAGAGTCCAGTCAGAGCCACTAAGATGCTGAAGGGAGTGGAACATCTCCCTCACGAGGAAATGCTGAGGGAGCTGGGGCTCTTCAGCTTGGAGAAGAGACTGAGGGGTGACCTCATTCATGTTTATAAAGATGCAAAGAATGAGTGACAGGAGGATGGAGCCAGAATCTTCTCAGTGATGTCCAATGTTAGGGCAAAGGGCAATAGGTACACAGGGGGTTCCATGTGAACATAAGGAAAAGAGGGTGTGAGGGTGACAAAACACTGGAACAGGCTGCCCAGGGGGATTGTGGAGTCTCCATCTCCAGACACATTCAAAACCCACTTGGACTCATTCCTGTGTGACCTACCATAGGTAATCCTGCTCTAGCAGGGGGGTTGGACTCGACCATCTCTGAAGGACCCTTCCAACCCCTTACATTCTGTGATTCTGTATGAAAATGAATTAGGCTGAGACATGTACGTGCAAACGCATGCAGCTACCTCAAAACCAATGACTAACTTAAAACCCCATGATTATGAAACTGAGTTAATTGCATCTTGCTCCTGAAAGGGGGCAGGCTAAGCAAGTGGAGATGACTACAGCTGCAGTACAGTTTTTAGAATGTAAACCTGTATAAGCAGAGCAGCTCCCCACTCCATTCTGGCATAAACCTAAGCTGCTCTTTTAACCATATCAGAAATCTAAAGAGCTGATCAAGTTATGAACAGATCTGAGTAGCTCTTCATAAAACATAACCCAGGCCCCTGTGCAGTATCAGAAGAAACTGATTGATTTTAGATAGACATTCTTCTTGGTGCTCATTATCCTCTATCCCCTAAGCTCTTGCAGAACAAAAACTTCTTCCAGAGTAATTTAATTGATTTTACACCTACTTTTTGTGTGCAGAACTAGCTGAGAGAAAATATGGAGGTAAGGAGCTCTGTGCTTTATTTGCCCATAACAGCAAGCATTAAGAGCCTCTGCCTTTTGCAGCACTGAATTTTTTTGCTTTGGTCCAGTACCTCAGGATGACTCTTGGGCTTTCTATTAACTTTCTCAACAGCTTTTGTTCCACAGGCCTTCAGGGAGCTACACACCTGCCCTCTAAGCTAAGTTACTCCAAGTCCCATGAAAGATTTCAAACAGCAGCACTAAATTACACCATAGCAGAAGATGAACCAATCCAAACAGTACAAAGTGAGGAATGTGTTTACAGTTTAGGTCACAAAAAGTGCATAGCCATCATGTTTTGTTGAAACAGGAACATATTCAGGCTGTTCCTCTCTCAGGTAAAATGAAGTGAAGAAACTCCCTCACTTCAGCATGTGCATCAAATCAGAAGGATATTTCCATTGACATGGGTGTTTTTGCAGTGTGCAGCATTCAAGAATGTTATCACATTTTCCACAGCAGGCAGAAATGGAAGAAGCAAGTTCTACAAAATATTTTTCTCAGTCTTGACTGGGCTTGGCTTTTGACAAGTTTCTCTTCATGAGGAGCCTGTTTCAGTGCAATACTGCAAAAGCTGAGAAACAGTAGTGTTTACATATGGCATAATGGAAACCTAGAGCTCTGTTTCCCAGTTGTACCTTCAGCTCACCTTTTGTCCCTGTCCTAACAGCTTCTTACAGACACTACCTTGGTGGAAACACAACATCTTAGTTATCTTATGCCTCACAATTTCATGAATTCTAGTGCCACAAGATTTCAACTGTCTGCATCTTTCAAACTTAACCAAATCTTTCAAGCCTGAAAAACTTTGAGTGAATGACACTGTGATGCATTATTTCTAAGCTAGATTTCTAAATTATTTCAATTAAACAATTTTAATTAAAGGAGAGACAAGCTAAAGTACCTTATTAAAAACTCTAATCCAAGAACCCTTGTCAATAGAGGAGAAAAGCTAATATTTTCAGAATATAAATTGTGCTCTAGCTAGGCAGAACTGAAGGTTTTCCACATCATTCTGTGAAATACCATAGGGGTGTTAAACACTAAACCCAGACTTTTTTTTTTTGTTGCTCACTACAATTAAGTGAGCAGAACATGACAGGGTGTCAAGCCTCAGTGACAAAACCTGAATAAATATAACTGTCCATGCAAACTTTTGTTTGCAAAATTTGACATTACACAGCATATAATTTAATAGAAAAATCCTCAAGCGTTACAATCAGGATACTTCCTTTGCTATTTTGTGGGTAGAAACTAAATCCACACAAAAAAGCAACTCTCTAGAGGCACAATAGGAACATTTAAGCCCACTCATTTTCTGATATCCCACTAACCCCCCCCTCAAAGTAACTCAGATATAAACAAACTGCTAGAAACCCACCACATTCTCGAGCAAGATGGATGCAGACTAACTAAATTAAATTAGCCTCCTAAATTAAAAAAAGAAGAATTAGAAAAAGTGAGATCAGAACCAAAGCCCCAAAGTCTACTTAATACAGTTTCAAAGTGAATTCAAAGCACTCATGGCACTTAAGAAATCTGGCATCCACTGTCCTTTTGAGGCTTTATATCTGGTTCCTTCAGAGGTTTTACTTCTTCATCTGGTTTTGGTTTAGCCTGCAAACAAAAAGAAAAAACTAAATACCACAAGTACAAACCACTGTGTCTGCACAGCATTTATCCACGGCTAACTTTACATATTCCAGTCTCACAGCCCCCACTTCTCTTTCCAAAGCTGAAGATTTTGAGCAAGCCTCAGGCAAGGGGGAAAAGCCAAATATTCTCTATTTCAGCATCCTTCAATGAATCATTTTCTAATTTTATTTTTTGTTCTACAGCATTAACTCCTGTAATATTTCAGCAGCTTACACACATTAAAGAATTTCCTCCTGTTCAGGACTTAGGAAGAAATGACTCTTAATTTGCAGATGCTGCCAATGTGGCAGAGAGGTGAACCACTTGCCTCCTGTCACAGCAGAAATGTGAGCTCAAGTAGTAGCCATGTGTCTACACCGAGCTGGGGAACATGACAAGAACAAAACAGCAACTCCGTATTCTAGGCAGAATAAAGCTAATGAGAAAGAAGAGTATGTGAGGCTTCTTACAGTGTCATCCTTTGGCCTCTTGGTGAGATCAAATGCTGCGACTGTTTCAGGAGTCCAGTGTGCATTCAAGGCAGGGAATTCAAAAGGAACAGGCTCTACTAAGCCATAGTTTGCTTTCAGTTCCAGCTGGGGAGCCTCTGCTGGCACCTTCTGAAAATAGCTGTAAGAGAAGACAGCAACGTATTTGAAACACAATGCACTCTCTCTGCAAGTCTAAAGGGAAACTATCTGGGTTTTTACAGTGGCAATCACTGCTGCTCTCTTTCTTGTCATTAAGGCACCATCCAACATGCATTCTCCCAGCAACATTCACAAGAACAAAAGCAATTCCTTCTTGGTATTGTTCATCCCCTAATTGCTAGGTGAGTTTTTTCCTACTTGATAACCATTATTCCATGCATCAAAGAGAAGAGCACTTTTTGTCCAAAAAGACCTTCAAAGTCCAAACGTAGAGTTAAAATACTTCCCAAGAAAGACAGAACAGTTCCTTTCCTGAATCAATCTTAACATGCCACAGGGAGTAAAAGCAATGACACTTCACTATCCACAAAGACTTGCTACAACACAAAGCCTGAATGAGGGCATTAATCTACTCTCAGCAAACCAGTAAGAGCTGAAAACTGACAAATACTGGCACATGCTACCTTATTTCCTGTGCTGCAGTAGAGCTCTGTGGCAGGCACATCTCCCTAAACAGTCATTGGTTATCTGGTTTCTCTTGCAAAGTTTGTTTCTAGAGGGACATGGATTTGCTGAAATCTCCTGTATGCTGTTGTTGTCAACTATGACAATGGTTATTGGAGCCAAAGCAGAGTAGAGAATTTGTTTTCCTATCTGGAGTTCAGCTTGATGCACTTGACAATACTTTTCTTGTTTAATCAATTCCCCTGTCATTAAGGTCTTTAAATATCTTAGAGGGAAATAAATCTATTATGGAATGCTATGGTTTAAGAGGAGGGGAGGGGAGAAAAATGAGCAAAAGAACTCTAAAGCCAAACTAATATTACTGTTTTAAACTGTTTCCAAACTCTTTTTGGAAGGGTCATTTATTAATTCACAATAGTAATTATACTGGTAGAGCTCCTAGCACCCTAAGCACATTCTTCACAGAAGGCATGATCGTGTTTCACCTTCCTTGCTGGCAAAGCACAATCAGCTACCAGTCCTCTCCATCTGTCCTCTTGCCTACCAGATCCCAGCAGCTGGGAAGAAGGTTTCAGAGCTATACAACAACTTCTTCAAGACTTTCTCTTGTGCAGAAGGAGAAGAAACAAAGTGGCTGAAGACTGAAGGAAGAACACTGCTTAACCTCTCCAGCATGCCACTTCAACCTACTCTGATAACTGGCACAGAACACAGTGTGATAGCACAGGCCCACAGCAAATCTGCTAGGGGAAAATGAGAGAATTGCTAATTGCTCTACAAGTTACAGCCATATCTTAAAAGTCTGTAAAAACTCGAAAGTAAAGTTTACCATCCCACCCTGAAACAAACACAGTAACAGTTCATACATAGTACTGAGACCAACCTCAAATTACTTACATGAAGCCATTCTCTCTCTGGCATTTTTCTAGTGTGTTCTTAATCAAACTTCCCAGCTTCTTAAAGAAGAGATGTCCAGAAGGTTTGGCAGTAGTCCCAGGCCCTTTAGTTTCTCCATATTCTTTACACAGTGCCTCAGCTTTGGCAAAAACTTTGCAAGAAAGAAAAATAATTAAAATAATTTACATGATTCTGCTAGTTCTGATTTACAGTGCTTCAGTTTTAGGAGACACCAGAATCTATTCAGGCTTCTTCCTTCTGTGAAACAAAAATAAACTTGTTCAAAGTCAGTACTTCCAGCCAAGATTTACTGCATTGAAAAAGTGACTAGGAACAGAACAGAAAAGAAAGCTTTTTGGGCAGGAAGATGCAGGAAAGCATTTTTCATGAATGGGCCAAAATTAACAATAACCACAAGACTTGTGCCACATAGTAGGAGAAAAGAGAAGGTATAAAGTTGATGCCCAAAAATAAACACTTAGAACGGAATGGGAAATGGAGTACTGTGAACAGCAGGCAGTATTTGTTTTACTGCCAGTAAAACAAATTTGTCCTTAATAAATCCTTGTTATTTATTTTTAAAATTAACAGCTTCCAATCTGACTATGAGCATGTTTTACACATTGTGGTAGTTATACAGTGCAGACCATTGGGGTAGCAGCAGCTTTGAGAAGAGAAGGATGGGCAAAAGACCCTGAACTACTGCAATCTTCCCTTAATCCACCTTACAAACGAAAGAAAAAGGAACTAGGTTTCTGAGAGCTGTTTATAAATCTAGACCACATGCATTTGTTTACTATTTAACATAAACCAGAGCAACCTCCAAAGCAGAAAAGGCTGCAGTAACTTAACAGGCAGACCAGAAAATGTCATGGTGAGACAACTGATTTTTACACTGTCTTGCAGGCAGTTCAAAGCCAGTCTTGAACAGGCTGTGTGCTGGTTTGAACTAATTGGAGGATTTCACTAAGAAATTAGACTATAGGCTGAGAAAGGAAAACATTCCAGTGTCTCCTTCACTCATTTGTTTACTGAAATGGTATAAATGTTAGAACCAAAACACAGATTAAAAAAAAAAAAAAAAAAAGAGTATGTTGTTTGTATTAAAAAATGTGCTGGACTTTCATCAAATGACAGATAAAATCTTACATTTATGGGAGGCCAAATAAATATGGGATAGTAAAATAGAACAGGCATGCCATGATCAAACCCTGTAATCCAGTCTCAGTCATACTTACATTTTTCTGATTCCTGCAGAGATCTGATTGCTTCCCCACATTTATCACTTGCCAGTAAAGTTTGACCATGGTAACAGTATGCCTGATGGGAGAGGACAAAAATCATTACCGAAATCATTGGGCACTTCCTACATCAGTTCTCTTCCTTACATCAGAGTTAACTTCTCTGAAGTTGTCTCTCCCTGCAGATACTGACAACTTGGGAATGCAGGTCAAAGGAGCACGGTTGAACAACACAGTTCAACGTCAGCACCTCGAGGCAGATATGGAGCAAGCTGTCTCAAGTCTAATCAAATCTAACCACTTTGGACTTCACGAAGACTGTTGTACCAAAAGCACTGGAATGCAGTCTAGGTCAAACTGTATCAGATGTGCAGCATTAAGTCACATCAGAGAAGGAGGATGAACCCCAGCCAAGTTTACAAAGCAGAGACTCTCAAAACTAAAACTACTCAAACACTCAAGAACTGAATCTGCAACAAACATCACCAAATCCAGAAGGTGTCTTCTGCTGCTTGAGATATTTTGCTGTAGTCCAGATAACTTTCCCACCCCCAAAAGTTCCATTGTGTCACAGTTAAGCATAAAGACAGTATTCTAGTGAGAACTGAATTGCCTCTTCTTTATTATCAGTTGTTAAGTTTAAATACTAAATACCATAAGCAGAGGAAAAATCCCATGAGCTGATACCTACCTTGCATACCTCCCTTTGATGTTTGCTCTCACAGTATAGCAAGTGTTACCTAAAGCTACCATTGCCCTTCTTGCAATTACACAAATTAAGCAATCAAAAAACCACCCAAAAAGACCCCACCAAACAAGAAAAAAATAGCACAGCTCTGACTCCCTCTCACCCCTCAAACTTGTTAATAAGGCAAGTCACTTTTAGATACAGCTTTAATGTAAGAGAAAGGCAACTGTGTGAAATGCTTGGTTTGGGCCTTTTTTACAGTGTGAAAGAGCCAGAAAACAGCCTGTGGCAAGCTACAAGAAAAACAAACAAACACCAGTTTGAGCAGCTGATGATCCCAAGAGGACCACTGCACTTGCTAAGAGATCAGTCATGCAAAAGTTACAGCACCTGGAATAGCATCCAACATTACTTGATGCATTTTGATTCAGGGGCTTCAGAAAGATGATCAGCTCTGGACTGTGCCAGATTGTGATGCAGAGAATGGAAGGTAAGCCTTACGCTCACCTTGAATGGCTGCGTTTAACAATATGATCACAATAAATTCCACGCTGAATTACTGAAGTAATTTCACCTGGCTCAAGAAAAACACTTCCAATGCCATTGATGCACAGTTACTCTTCCCAAAGTGGAAAGTCAAGGCAGTACTTAGTCCTCCCTTCCCTAACCAACCCTTAAACACCATAAAAAAAAAAATCTTAAAACATTAAAAACATGAAAAAAGTGCTGTTAGCTGAAGTACTTACATAAGCCATATAGAAACAGGTCTTCAAGTTTAAGTACTTCCTCCATTTACCTGCATAGGTTGGATCCAAACTGGATAATGTTTGATCTATGAACACATATGTAAAGTTATTTTTTAAGACATTAAAAAAAAAACAAACCACTCACTCCCATACTCAAAGGCCAGAAATTCTTATACTTAGTGATAGATACGAACCATAACGTAGCCAGAAAAGAAGTGACAAACTAATCCTGAGAAGGCACAGAGAAACTGTGAGCAAGAAACAATAGAAAATCCAGTCTATTGAGCAGTTGTCCCTAGAACCCCTGAAACTGCTGTCCACTAAGTTTGGAAGATTAATGCTGTTAAGTATTTTTAGGCAGAATTTCAAAGCTCATTCCTAGACTATAGTCACAAAGTCCTTTCCAGCAGGACCAGGGAAGTGATTGTCACTCTGTGCTCGGCATTGGTGAGGCCACACCTCAATAGAAGAAAGACATTGAGGTGCTGGAGTGTGTCCAGAGAGGGGCAACAAAGCTGGTGAAGGGTCTGGAGAACAGCTGACTTGGATTGTTTAATCTGAAAAAGAGGAGACTGAGGGCAGGCCTCATTGTTCCCTACAACAATCTGAAAGGAGGCTTTAGTGAGGTAGGGGTTGGTCTCATCTCTCTAGTAATATAAGAGACAGGATGAGAAGAAATGGTCTCAAATTGCACCAGGGGATGTTTAGATTGGTTATTAGAAGAAACTTCTTGACTGAAAGGATTGTCAAACACTGAAGCACACTCCCCAGGGAGGTGATTGAATCCCCATCCCTAGAGGTGTTTAAAAAAAATGCATAGATGTGATGCTAAGGAACATGGTTTAGCACAAGACCTGGCAGTTAGATAATGGTTGGGCTCAATGATCTCAAAGGATTTTTCCAATGGAAATGATTCTATGATTCTGTAAAAGCCTATGTACATTACAATATTCTCTCTCTTACATTGACTCCCACATTATTGCACTTAGCTCACTTGCCTCAGTAAGCTCACAGCCCAGCTTTCTCATCTGGAAGGATGTACATAACCAGCCTGCTACACACTTTACAGTCTGCATCATAATCTTCTGCCCAGAGGCAGCTAAAACACGCTCCCATTTACATCAAGCCATATTCTCAAGATGTTACTCTGCCCTGTCTCCCCTCACTAACATTTCCCACCACTAGCTCGAGTAAAAATTCCCACAGGATGAAAGAGGCCTTACCAAAATATATCTGTTACACTGATAACTGAGGCCTTAAATACACTAAATAGAAACTAAATACACAAAGTATATCTACTGAGAGACAGTGGTGATATCACAGCTGATGGGAGGGTGAAGCATGTCTGCTGGCAAGGAAGCCTAGAGCAGGTCACCAAGGATACAAAACAAGTCACTTACCAGCTTTTTGGTAGAAGTTAGCTGTTTCATAAGCAAGAGCAGCTATTAGTCCTGGATTGTGTTTCAGCTCAATAGCCCGAGCAATTGTCACTGGAAAATAAATCCACACCACAGTATTAAAGCTTAATTGTAACATCAGATCCGATCAGCAGAGGCACTTAAGTGTTTTAAAACCCCACCATGTCAGCAGAAAACAAGATAAGCAAACTGCAGAATCAAGATGTATTGTTTCTTGGATAGAATGACTCCAAAGTAACAGAAAAGCTGAAGGAAGTATAGTCTGAACTCTGGTTAGTAAACAGAAGCTGCAAATATTGTAAAGTAAAGGAACTTAATGCATCAAAAGAAGTGTGGCCAGCGGACTGACAGTGGTGATTCTGTCACTTTGCTCTTCTGAGACTTCACCTGCCTAGCTCTGGGCACAAGGACATGGACCTGCTGAAGCACGTCCAGGTGAGGGCCAGAAAGATGCTCAGAGGGCTGGAGCACCTCTCCTATGAGGGCAGGATGAGAGAATTTGGGTTGTTCAGCCTGGAGAAGAGAAGCATCCAGGGAGACCTTATAGCTGAATTTCATTATCTGAAGGAGACTACAGCAAGGCTGGGGAGGGACTGTTTAGCAGGGCTTGTAGTGACAGGATGAAGGGCAATGGTTTCAAACTGGAGCAGGGTAGATTTAGGTTGGATGTAAGGAGGAAGTTCCTTATAATGAGAGTAGTGAAATACTGGAACAGGTTGCTCAGGGATGTGGTTGAGGCCCCATCCCTGGAGACATTGAAGGCCAAATATGATGGGGTACTGAGTAAACTGATCTAGTTGGGGATGTCCCTGTTGACTGCAGGGGACTTGGGCAAGATGACCTTTGAGTCATCTTGGATCCCTTCTAAAACCATGCATTGTTTGGTTCTGCAAACTGGAAATTTCTATTAGGTGAGTATGGTGGTCAAAAGACTGCATGAAAAATGAAAGAAGCAGCAGGGAGAAGTGTCACATATGAGTTCTTCCAGAGTGGTTCCATTTGCAGTATCAGACTAATTTTTGGCATTCTCCTCCTATAATTACAACTTAATTTTCTTTTAAAGCAACCTGCCCCACTAAACCACAACACCTCAGGAAAGGAAAAAAACAATGGCATTGCTGCCAAGCAGACTTCATGAGACAAAGGAACCCACAAAGACTGTCATTTCCCAACCCCAACAAAAGCATATTTGAAGATACCTTCTTGAGCTTCAGCTTGGCACTGTATGATGTAAGAGTCTATAAGTCGAGCTTCTAAATCTCTTCCCTTTTCTACAGGTGTAATCAGTTTGGGAATGTGACTTTCCTAAGTACAAAGCAAGTCTCAGAGTTAGTTTAGGCTTAATACCACTGCTGCCACTGAAATGCAAGACCCTTATTCCTAACTGAGTGGGACACTAAGTGAAGGTCCCAAGATGGTTGACTGCACTGGGGCACACGCCCCTGGCCAAATAGACAGATTACTCTTCCACTGCCACTGGGAAATAGTAGCAGGGATTGGGTGGTAGCACAGCATCATCCATACCCTTCTTTGACCTGTTTCATTCAGATACTTTGAAGTATTTGTTAGTTCTGTAATCTCACCAGAAAAGCACATGCTTTAATAAGACAAAAAGTCAAGCACTTGGAGACAAGAACAGACAGCAAAGAGTTTTCCTACCTTCAAGTGTTTGAAAATCCCAGCTGCTATCTTCAGGCTTCTGTGAACATCTTTTGCTTCATCTTCTGTTATACTATGATTACAGAAGGAAACCAGGAAATCTCAGTTAGAAAAGACTTCTAGGTGCTATTGAGTCCTACCTTCTGCTTTGGAGAAGGACTATCAGCAACAGTAGATCAAGATCAGTTATGGCTTTGGCTAGATGAATCCCTCAAGAATGGAGAGTCTAGCAACTCTCTAAGTAGCACTGCTGTGCTATCCTTATGGTAAACAAGTTTTTTACATTGTCCAATAATTAAATAATCAAATAGAACTCACTTGAAAAAAAGAAACATGAGATGTTGTACCAATTTTCAGCTAGAAAGTAACCTCAGAGTTAAAAGCCAAAGCTTTAGATATCCAAGAAAAAAAGCCAGCAGGGCTGTTAATTTGAGAGACTAAGTTTTGTACCTGAACATTTAGAGCAGGACTGACGAAAGGTTTACTCATAACTGACACCTTCTCCATAGCAGTCACATGGGCCTGGCACACTCTGTTCATGGATGCCAGAAGGAGCTGAAGTGCACTTGGACATTGCATACAAATGAAACCCAACTGCCACCCAGAACTTCTACTGTGCCAGGTGGACATGCACTCCAGCAGGCAAAACTCACAACCCACAGCATTTTTTTGGTGAAATATCACTAATAGAAGTACTAAGAAAAGAAAAAACACTTACTCTTCTTTTCCAGCGAGTCTAGATGCATATTTTGTGTACCACAGGGCAACATTAAATCCCATGGAAACCAGTTCAAACACTGCATCCTGCTGGGCACTAAAGAAAGAGAGACAAACCCCCCCCAAGCAATTGAATGCTTTCTGTTTTGTTCTAAGATACTCTCTCTGCTGACAGCTGATCTAGCATAAGTTGTCATTTCTCTCCATAAAGTAAACATTTCCCATTTAAGAAGTGAACAATTTCTAATTCAGAATCTCCTATGCACTGAACTGCCTAAAAGACACTTCAATTTTTACTCACTCCCCTTAAGGGCTCTTAATTATACTCTCCCACCTTCAGATGCTTACTCTCCTCATTTGGGAACTTTTATTTTAAAAGAGTAACTTGAGGTTTGTTTAGCTTTGGGTGTGGCTGACATTTTTTCATCTTTTTTTTTACTTTTTTTTTTTTTTTTTTATTGCACATTTTGTGGAAAGCCTTGCCCTGGAATGTCTAAAGTTGTAACTGCTAAGTTAATAAGTCAGAGTCTATTACATCTCTCTCAAATAAATGTTATTGTAACTATTTATATAACTGCAGACAAACAGCACGTGCAAACAGCAGGAAAGTCCAGACCCTATAACTCTGCTCTTTGAAAAGAGTGAATTTGCAATCACGAGCTCAGCACAGCCTAAGAACCAGCAAATTTTTAAAAGAAAGGTGAGAGGGTGAGAACTATTGGCACAAGTACAAATGTGTATGACCATTAGAAGAGGGTCCTAATCAAAAGACTCTTTTCCAAGGGGAATAAAAGCTTTGAGGAAGTTGAGTACTTCTAACTAAAAGCTTGACAAATTTGTAAGCATGGTTATATACCACAACTAACTACCCTAGCAAGAGACAACTGAATAAACCAGAGGGTTATAGATCTATGCTCTTCCTATGTAATCTGTCTGCTCTAGGGTGATCCTGCTCTGGCAGGCAGGCTGCACTCTGATCTCTCAAGGTCCCCTAACATTCTGTGATCAAGGCAGCACACCTGATGCAGTACAATTACCAAAACACAAAGCAACAATTTTTTAGGAACTACCTTGTATTCAACCTTTTGCTACACTTGTGCTAGCCCATGCGCAGACACATGGTGGATCAGAAGAGAAAAGCTGCATATTCTGTCATCACTAACACACACCCACCTTGGAACTTGTCCTTGTAATGTGTCTGTCCACTTGAAATTCTGAATGTATCTCAACTTGCAGTCTTGGGAAGAGTCATCTGGTGAAAGGATGAAACCTAAAGAATAAAAAAAGTATGCCAATAGGTAGCCTCAAAGAGAGAGAAACAAGTAACAGGGATCAATGAGAATAAAATGCTTCTCACTGCACCCCTTGAAAACCCAAGTTACATCTCTAGCCTTTTATTTTACTCTCTGGTATCTTGAGAACAAAATGTGCAAAAACCCAGACTGGTTACTACAAGAACCTCCTTTCCCAGCAGATTATCAACTCAACCCTGCAAGTCTTGATTGCTCAAGAAAAAACTTGCAGACATCTGCATGTCCCATATGGTGACCAGCTAGGAGTTCGGACTGACCCAAGCACAGAATGGATAAAGCTGTACAAGGTGAATGAGCGACTGTCCCTGCCATCATAGCTACAATGAGGAAATTCCAAGAAAAGCTGACTAGAGGGAAAAGGGCTTGTAAGCATGTACTCATGTACTAGTCATCTCTTTTGTCTCCAGAGCTATAGGAAATTGGTTCTTTGTGTCCAGCAACCCAGTAGTCAGTGGGATGAAACTTACACTATGCAGGCCCAAGAAGTTTTTCAGAGAGGAGTAAGATGTGCCTTGGTCTGATCAGGTCTTACAGACTTCAAGAAGTGAAGACTTGCAACAGCAGCTATTGAGGTTGTATATCTAGGTGCTGTCACATATTTATGAAGACAGAAAATACTTTTTCTTTCACATGCAGAAGATTTCAGTGACCAAGACTGATACTTTCCTGAAAAAAACCTCTCCAAATATTGTCTGCAGCAACATGGACTGATTATTTTAACTTTATATCTAGATTGCTGCATTAGCTTACACCGACTGAGGGAACTAAACCAACTTGAGCTGCTTCACTTCCCACAGGCTGAAAGATCAGTTTCCATGAATCACCTGAGTCCTGAAAACTCAGTCCTGAGCACTCAACTGCTACAAGAGAGTTAGCACAATATTGGTGGAAGAAAGGTTTTCAGAGAGTACATCACCAGAAGTGACCATCTACTGAAAACAGAGACATTGTGCAAATGAGCACATATATATACCCAGGACAAACAGCAGCAGATGTGTAAACTTGCAACAAGTCTATCATCTAGCATTAGACAAAACAGAAGTTTACACCTAAATGTGACTCTTATCGACTAATCAATACACGCAGGTTATCCTTATTGTGAATTATTGCTTAATCTAAGAGACAGAAAAGCATTTTCTCCTCTAGCAGTAAGCAGAATGAGGTTAAAAGCAAGAAGACAAGCCTGCCAACACTTAGTATTGACAGGGTGTATTTGGTTTAAGCTGGCTACCCCTGAGCCCAAAAGCCCAATAAATACTCAATTCGATTTGGAAGTATAAAGATAAAAAACTTTAACAATAAATAGGAGGTAAAAGGCTTTTTTATAGAAGGTGGGAAAAAAGGGGAACCAGAATGCAGGATATGGGGAGTGAGGAAAAAAATTACAGAGGCTGGGGAAAAAGGGAAGAAAGGGAACAAAATACACAAAATAGAAACACAACCTGTGGAAATGGAGTTTTGAGTCCAAACACTGGAATTGATGATTGGATGGTGAATGAAAGCTGGATGCAGGCTTTTTTTGTGATGAAACGCAGTTAGCTAAGAGTTCCAAATAAAATGATGGTATTCCTCCACGTATTGGCTGAGGAGCACCAGCAGCGAAAACAGGAAGGAGTTGGCCCAGGCAGACAGGATAAGAGAAAGAAGACAAGATCTCTCCCCTTTTATAGCAAGTCCTTAGCAGGAAGTGGGAAGGGCTAATCATGACACCTGGGGGCAGGTCAGACCACTCCCTGGGAGGAGTCAGGAGGCTCCAGGTGAAGCTTAACCCTTTACACAGGGTCACAAAGGACACTGAAACTTGCAGAAAGGTGTTGGTGCGTACCCATTACTGGTATTCATCAATAGAAGCCATAAAGATACTCTCTTTCCCAAGAAGCACCAACCTCTTTTTCAGAAAGTCAGCACATGACACATTCTGAGAAGCATCATTAAGTCTCAAACTATAGTATTGCTAATAAATGTTCCTACCTTGCAAGAGTGAGAAGTACAAGTCAGTTGCATTCTTCATCATTTCTGGATTACAGCTCGAGTCTGTAAACAGCTCCAGTAGTCGTGTTCGAGATAACCTCAAATCACTGCGTGGAGGGGAGGGAGGAAGTAGAAAAGAAAAAAAGATGAAATTTTACCCCAAAATGCACTATTAAGAATGTGTCTGCCCATGTATACCATTCTCCATTTTGCTAAGAAAATGAAGGTAAGCACTTGATTGAGCTATCTGACGGCGAAGAAAAGAATCTTAAGAGGAAGATGCCAAGAAAGTCATGAAAATTTTCCCTTCTCTGGATACACAGGATTGACTCTTTAAAAAACAATCCATTTTTGACAGATAGCAATGGATAATCAGACTCATTATTAATCTGTTATTCTAGCACCAACTAAAATAAGGATGCCTTTAATTACCAAGAGGCTGAAGAATAGCCAGAGGGAAGGGAGGTACTAAGCAGGCACATTCTTCAACACCAGAAGCTGAGCAGAAGAGATAAGAATAGATCTGCAAAATAAGCTGAGATCTTTTTTTTCTTATTACATTGGCATCTACAACAGAACATTCATGCCTCATTCACTTATGGAAACTGCTTTAAGTAATCTCTTGCAGAAGAATGCACAGTCATCATGAAGACAATGAAAGGCTTAGTCCTTTGCCTCTGCATTATTATAATAGGCTTTGCCATACACCCAGAGGCTTGAAAACTGGATAATTCATTCTTTGAAACTACATGCTCCAGTGTTGCCAGAGTCTTACTGCCTCAGCCTACACATTTCTAGTCATCTTCAGAACCAAAAGTGAAGACAACCCATTACTCTTAGGGATGTCCTCCAAAAGCTGAGAGGCAAAGTGAGGTCACTGCCAAGAACACTTACTTGCAAACCTTTCCTGCGGCGGGAGTGGTAGCTACCCCATAAAAATTAAACTGCACAGGAGCTGTAGCCTTCAAA
Source organism: Psilopogon haemacephalus (assembly GCA_013396835.1). NCBI lineage: Eukaryota > Metazoa > Chordata > Aves > Piciformes > Megalaimidae > Psilopogon > Psilopogon haemacephalus. Next base: position 1,019,940 of record VWZI01002648.1, read on the forward strand.
GGGTTGCGATGGAACCAGTGGGTCATCTTCTTTCTGGCTTGCTGTTTATGCCGAGTCTAAAGCGTGGAAAGAAATGAACAGATGCAGGAATAGGTACAGCTGAGATGGTAGATCAGTCATACTCCTCAGCTCACAAAAATATATTCCAGATATTAGGAAAGAAGGAAATCTGCAAATCTGTATGTTATTAGAAGAAATCAGATTTCTTATTTTCCATTTAAAACACCATTTCCAGACACCCTGTCTTCAGCATACATGTGCTTAGTTTGAGAACCTTACTCTCTTGGAAAAGATACATACTTTCTGAGGCAACTAATTTTAAGCTCGGCAAAAGCCTAGAACCTACTTTGCTGTGTACTACTTCATACTTTCTTACTCAAAATCCTCCACATTTGTCACTTCCTGCACAAGAGACAGCATTTCCCATGTAGTTTACAGATATAGCTCAAGTTATTGAGGCCATTTGAGCTGGTTTGAGGTTAATTGGAATATTTTAATATGAGAAATTAGGTTATAGGCTGAGAAAGAGAAACATTGGTGATGTCTCTTTCACTCATACATTTGCTGACCGATATAAAAGTAAGAACCCAGACATAGATAAGACAGAGATGCTCTGGTCTGAGCTCTGGGCTGTCGGTCTCTCCTTGGCTTCTAGCTGAATCTGTGTAACCCAACTAAGCAATTCCTGCTTCTAACCCCTCCTGGCCAATCTTCCCTGTTTACCTGGCATGTAAGACAGATACTGGGATAAGACTGGGCTGGGGGGAGGGTAGGTGGAAGGCTGGTTGGGAACCCCTCTTGGGGACTCTGATCTCTGGGAGGGGTGTGCTGGTTCTGTATTACCATTTTACTGTATATATCTACAGATATATAACTTTAAATATCTGTAATACATTGCAAATATCTGCTTGTATATTTTGCAAAGCTGTAAATACAAAGCTTCATTCCTTAACTTCCATCTGGCTGAGTCTAGTCTGAGTGATTTCAAAAGTGTGTGGGGGGCACCACACCATTATATTGTGTCTGATCAACCACGGAATGGTTTGATTTGGAGACCATAAAGATCATTTAGTTCCAACCCCTCCACCATGGCCAGGGACACCTTCCACTTGACCAGGTTGCTCAAGGCCTCATCCAGCCTGGCCTGGGCTTAGTAGCTTTTATTGTGGCACCATGGATACAGATGAAAGTGCCATTACTTAGCAACCCCTGCTGAAAACAAGGCATATATTTACACACGTGTAAGAGCCCTGGAAGTTCAGTGAAGTACAGCTCAGGCACACCATCTGTTTTCTTTTACTTTAGTTACAGCAAACATGTATTAACATAAGCATTTCAATGAAGTTGCAACAGTGGTGCATGGTGGGAGGATGAAACAAGAGAGGTCTGTACTGGGTAAAAGGAGAAACTTCTTAGACTCACAGATTGTTTTGGTTGGAAAAAAACCTCTAAGAACACCAAGTCCAAACATTTTCCAACTCTGTGGTGCGAAACCATGGCCCTTAGCACCACATCTCTGTGGCTGTGAAACACCTCCAGAGATGGGGATTCAACTACCTCAGGACAGTGAACTGTGGAACAAGTGGCCCAAAGAGCTTGTGTGGTCTCCACCTTCAAAACCTCATCGGATAAAGCCTTGAGCCACATGACCTTATCTCAGAGCCATCTGATCTGAGCAGGACGCTGCAACAGAGACTCTCCAAGCCCTCCATCACCTTATGATCCATTTTTGAACCTCAAAAGTTCATCGCTGTAAAACACTTTGCAGCTTCGCTGAAAATAAAATAATAATAGTAATAATAATAAAGACCTGCCGCCGTCCAGGTCTTGCAGACCGAGACGACGATTTAATCTGTCGACAGCAATTACATCTCGGACCTACCTGCGCAGCGTTCTGCACAGCGGAGAGGTGCCCTCACCCGCCTCAGTCACACTGGGATGGGCACGGAGATCCTCACCCGCCTCGGTCACACCGGGACGGGCACGGAGATCCTCACCCTCCTCGGTCACACCGGGACGGGCACGGAGATCCTCACCCTCCTCGGTCACACCGGGACGGGCACGGAGATCCTCACCCGCCTCAGTCACACCGGGACGGGCACGGAGATCCTCACCCGCCTCAGTCACACTGACACAGGCACGGAGATCCTCACCCGCCTCGGTCACACTGGGACAGGCACGGAGATCCTCACCCGCCTCGGTCACACTGGGACAGGCACGGAGATCCTCACCCGCCTCGGTCACACTGGGACGGGCACGGAGATCCTCACCCGCCTCGGTCACACTGGGACGGGCACGGAGATCCTCCGCCTCCAAACCGCCTTTAGAGCCCGCACCCGACAAAGCACAGAAGGGTTTGTTCGGCGGGAGCCTCTCCGCTGCCGACCGCCTTAGGCCTCGCCAAAGCGTGTCCGGAGCCAACGGCACGCACCGACCGACGCCCGCCCCGGCGTGCAGCCCCTGTCCCAGCAGTATCCGCGGTGCTGTCCGGCTCCCCTAGCCCCGCCGACAGCAGCGACTGGAGCACAGGCGGCCCCCAGAGCCGCCGGCAGCCTCCCGGTAACAGCCGCTTCCGCCCGGCCCTGCCGAGGCTCCTGCCCGTGCGTCAACTCCGCAGGCAACACCAGCAGAAAGCCGATAACTTCGTCCCGCGCAATACGGCGGGCCGAAAGCATCGATCGCGGCGGCTACAATCCCGCTCGCCGGCTGCCCCGGGACCCTGACGCCAACGCTGTGGCCGGGGTCTCCTCGCCATGACAACCGACGGAGGCACGGTCAGGGCCCGCAGCCCTTCCCCGGTAGAGCCCCCTCAGCACCACAAGCAAAGAGGGGAGGGGACTTCGGCCCAGCGATGACATCGGCCCTCCCGGACGAGTGACCCCGTCTGCAGCGTCGCACAGAGGCCGCACTGCTTACCTAGGGGGCACCTCCAGCGACCGTAGGGCCGGGAACACAGCGAAGGGGAGGAGCGGACCCGTCCCCGCCCGGCCGCGGCCTCCACGACCCAGCTGGGAGGGCGGGGCCTCCCGGGGGCCACGTGACAGCCGCCATGGCCCATACCGAGGCGGACGTCACAGGCCCTCACCTCCAGTGCCTCGGTAGCGATGGCGTGGGCGGGCGCGGCCGGCGCAGCCTACCTCGCTGGGCGGTGCTGGCAGGAGGCGCTCTCCGCGTTTGGTTGTCTCGGCGGCTGGGCTGGGCTGGCGGCCGGCGCGGGGCTGGCGGGAGCGGCTGCGGCTGCCCGGCGCGGTGCCCCGGCCCGGGGTGAGCATGGTGCCCTAGTGCTGGGGCTATGTCGGAGGCAGCCCGGAGCCTCCTGCAGCGCTGGGGCGCCAGCTTCAGGAAGGGCACCGACTTCGACTCCTGGGGGCAGCTGGTGGAGGCGATCGACGAGTACCAGATGTGAGTGCGGGGGCGGGCGGCTCCCGCCGCTGCCCCGTTGGTTCCCCGGCATGGCCCCAGAGCCCCGTGTGAGGGGCCGGAGGAGGGAGCGGCTCCTGGGGGGGGTAGGGCGAGGGGGATCCCCGCCGGGACTAGGCCGCGGTCCCCCTCACCCCTCAGGCCCCGCCGGCGGCTCCCCTGCTGTAGTATTGGGTGTAGAGCGGGTCGGGCCGTGCTCTGAGGCGAGGTGGGGTGGCGAGGTTGGCCGACCCGCCGGGAGCCGCCCCGGCGAGACCAGCGGTCGGTGGCGGGTGCTGGGCTGGGCGCTGCTCCCTCGGCGAGGGTCGAGGCAGGAGCCGGCCCCTCATGGGAGGGTGCAGCCGGCTGGCCTGGAGCTGCTGGGCTCCCCTTAGGCGTGGGGCATAGAAATGCTTGCTGTGGGCACCGCTGGGCCAGGGTACTCCCATCCCAGCGTTCTGTCTCCTGGCGCCATGCTCGACTCAGGCAGATGGGCTGCCGAGGCGTTAGCCTTACTCTAAAACATTCATATAACCCATCAGGAAGAAAACTTTGCCGTTGCACGCTTGTGTGTTTCATTCTGGATGAAACTCGGGTGGGAGAGGGGCGAACCTGGCAGCCCCGGTTAGGTTGGCTTGCACTGGGTGTGACGGCGCCACCCGTGAGCCCTTTGGCATCAGAGGGGGAGTATTGGCACTGCGGGGCAGTGATCGTAGTATTCTTAGAAACACACCTGGTGGCTTTAGCCAAATGATTTCCTCTACTGCTCTGTTCACTATGAAGATGGAAGTTACTTCTTTGTGATTGTAATTGATGCAGGCTAAGTTTCTTACGGTGAGTTTTCTGGAAGTAGTCTAGAGAGTTTGCACTTGTTCCCCAAGAGAAAGTCAGCTGAAGAGATGCTCTCAGAGAGACCTTTCAGCATTACTCAGGACTGTGCAAGTTATGGGCTGTAGCCTCACTGGCTACCGGTTCAGTTGCCATTCAGAGTAACTAGGCTGCTGGCCACTTACAGCATGGTCTTGAGATGCTATAATCTCATCATTTCATTCTCTCACCAGAAAAGATGATGCAAATTTGCAGTTTGCTGATGGTCTTTAGAGAATGGCAAGCTATTACTACCAACCTTGGCACAGGGATGGAAAGAAGTTCTCTTCCAGATCTGTATCTGAGAAGAAAAAAACAAATAATTTGAAGAAGAAAAAAATTCGCAGTAGTAACCCTTGTATGAACAAGGAGTCCAGTAGGATTGTAATGCTTTAGATTGTCTTGGCAGGCTTTGCGGTTTCATGTATTGACCTTTCTTCAGAATGAAACGTCCACGGGCTTCTCGTTCTGAGCTCACTTCATTGAGAAGTAAGGTCACTAAACACTGGCAGACAGGCCAGTATGAGAGTCGAAGTAGCACTTTTGTTCCCTTCCTCCCAGCATCACCTGCATCCGATGAGAGTGTAGTGATCTCTATGCTCTTGCTTTATCCTGACTTTGTAAGAAAGCTCCTCTTGGGTAATAGTATTGTAAGATGCTCTTACAAGCCTTATCAGGGAGTTTCTACTGAATAGTCACCAGTAGATGAACTCTGTGGTTCCAGGAGCGAGAAGAAAGAGAAGATCAAAGGATTACAGAGAGATATCTGCTAGGGAGGAGACAGAAACTTTTAGTGTGTTTATCTGTTTGTACGCACGGCAGGTAAATTAATAGCACTTCCACTCTACAGTGTAGAAGCTGCAAATAAGCTGCTGTCCCTGGCTTTTCCCTAAACCCTCTGTGCCCTTCCCCCCACTGCTTTTTTAGATAAAATTATTTACAGGGAATGGCAACAATTGCCCAGAGGTTTTGGTTGTTTAATGTTCTCCTTCCTCCCTGGACGGAAACTGTAACTCTTCCCATAGCTTCCCTCTTCAGCTTCCTTTCGCTTTCTGGAGCTGTTTGCTTGCTGTTCCTTTCCAAACCCCTTGGTACTGCTGTCTCCGTGGTGACAAGGGGTGGGGTCTCTGGTCTGCATGCGATGCTGACAGGCACAAATGTGAGCTGATGCAGCCCAGGCCAAGCCACCCTGCACCTGGCTTCCAGCACTGGAAGTGTGTGCTGCCATCGCCTGGGGTGCCCACGCCCAGCTCACCCTGTGCCTGGACCACGGTGGGTCTTCATGGGCTGTGTGGTCTGTTAGAAAATGAGGTGAAAGGTCTGTGCTTGTAAAGGGGGCTATTGTCTAGAAGAACCTTCTTACCTGGTCTCCCTTCACGATACATGTGTGTAGTCTTCTCTGCCTGATGTAGTTGCATACTTTGTCCATATTCTGAGAATTTTAAAGTAGGGCTTACCATGATTATCAGTCTGAGAATGACCAAATGGCTTTGGTTGGTAAAGACTGCTGAGATCATCAAGTCCAAGCTTCAGCCAAGACCACCATGGCCATTAAACCATGCCCTGAAGCGCCATGTCCACAAGTTTCTTGAACACCTCCAGGGACAGTGTCTCCACTGCCTCCCTGAGCAACCTGTTCCAATGCCTGACCATTAGAAATCCGTGTTAAAAAATACATCAGCCCCAGAAGCTGTTTGGAGCAGCAGTCTGTGGACTTCTTGTCTGACTTGTTGACTGGAGGGGAGGTGTTTTTATGTTGCGTTCCCACTCTACAATTTTCTTTCCCTCCATCCAGATTAGCAAGGCACCTACAGAAAGAGGCACAGTCTCAGCACAACAATTCAGAATTCACAGAAGATCAAAAGGTGAGTATTGCTGTTTGCTCAGTCGAGGAGCTTGACTCATAGGTGTGGATTATGTTTGTTTTATTTTGTTTTTTTTCTCTCTCAGACTAAAGCCTTATGAGACCTTTTTTCCTCCCTCACTAGGTGCAAATGGCCACAGAGCCCAGCGTGGCTAACACAGTTACTGTCATTAGATGTGACAGATGCTCTGCTGTGCCATATTGAATGTCATGCATGCTGGCCAGAGTCCTGCATAACCTGGGCATTTCTTATTTTGGGTGACCTTTTGACAACTTGTTTATGCGGTGTTGTGAAGTCTGAACACAACAAGTGAAGTCTGCTGTCTTGAACTGCAGACATCAGGGGTGTGTAAGGAGGATGTTAGTTAAACATGTAACACCTGACAGAGAAGGGTCCTGGCAGAATTCCCCCTAGTAGTCTGTCAGGACGTTATTTGTTTATAATCTTTCAAAAATACTGAAATTACTTTACTCCTTCCTGCCTCTTTTCAGTTAAAAAGGCTGTTTCTTGTCTTAGCATCACGTTAATGCAATTGTCTGACTGGACGAAAGAGGAATCTGCTAGCTGAGGCTCACACACTCAAGCATTTTCAGCAAAATTAATTCTTTGAGATATGAGATACTGCTCAGATTTTGCATCTTGTATAAAGGCATGCTTTTTCTTAGGAATAAAAAATTCAAGACTCCCTGTATTCCCAGAATTCCAAGTCATAAGATTACTGGTTTGAGCAATGGTGTTGCCTGCAATTTACGCTTGCTAGCCCAGAATCTTATTTATGATAATAAGGTGCTAGGGTAGTGGAATCTGTGTTTGGAGATGCTGGCCCTGAAAACACGTCTGAGCTACAGAAATTAGAGCTTAGCTTGATCTAATGAGTTTCTTTAAACACAAGGAAAATTGCACCTTTATGTAGAGGCTGACAGAGCTTTGTGTTTCCTCAATGTAGCAGAGAGGTGGTTTGCCATGCTCTACTCACTTCATGCAAAGAAGATGATAAGGCTTGTGATCACCTTAAACAGAGTCCTAATCTTGGAGAAGGGTTTGGTCCCCCTTTGCTGAACTGAAGGCTTGGGAGCCTTGTGAAATGTTGGACAGCTGTGTACTCTTTGGTCGCTTCTGCTCTTGAATCTGTGCCGGTAGTTCTCTCCGTCCCCCTCAGCTGTAGTCTTCTTTGCCGCACGTTTCACTTCTGGAGATGCTTTTGCAAACATGGTTACTTCATGAATGTAAAGCTGTTAATCTCGCTTCTGGAGGCATCATCTCCTGTGAGCATGGGAACAAGAACCACATAGGGCTTTGCTTCCAGATGTTCCCTGAAGCTTGTGGAAAGAACCTTGGACCAGATTGTGGAAGCGAGTGAGGTCAGCCATGAGGGAAGGCTGGGGGGCTCAGGAAGCGCAGATAACTGGCCTCAGATGTTAGATGCACAACTGCCATCATGTCTTAAGGCAACAGCCTTCTGAAAAGAAAAAATGAGTGGTGGTTGTTTTGAATCCTTGCAAAGGTATACTTGTTTCTAAAGCTGATAGAACTTACAGGAAAAGTTGATGTTTCTATTACTTGGGGTTTTTTTTGCAGGTAAAGAGCTGATGCACTGAAACTTTGAGCTTGTTCATCAAATGATAACACTTGTCTCATTAGCTACATATACAGCTCAATGTCCCCAACATCTTCTTGTGAGAGCATTCCCTTTCCCTTCTCTACCGTGAGGAGTACTAGTCACAGCAAAAATCAGAGTCTTGCTGTTGCCTTGAAAGAAGCACTTAAATCTCTGTACAGCAAAATCTTGTAGTGTGATGTTCAGCTCCTTGCTGTTCTGGTCTTCCCAATCGCTGCAGGAGCTCAGCCAGTATAATCTAGTGATCATGACCAATTACTGTCATCACTAGTATCATTCACTTGGCATGCTGGAGTAGAGTTTAGCATGCTTCTGGGTTTTCAAGCAGTTTGGTTAAATAGAAATGTATATTCTCTCTAAAAATCTATGTACCAAAAGAGCTACTTGTGCTCAACTAAGTTCCTGTCCGTGTATCAACCAGCATGCTGTTTCCTGGTAGTTCTAGAAAGTTTCTTGCCCTAATATCTTGTCTTTCTGAGGGTCTGTGTGCCATTGTGGTGGTTTTGCACCACACAGAATTTGGAATTGACTCCCCAAAGGTAAATTACCATGCTTACTCAGAATTTGGAAGTAAAATGAAATACAAAAGGTAATAAATGTATATAAATACATATCTACATATACAACTAGACAATACCCCAGCTACCCTGTACACCTGTACAAAGCCCAGGGACAGTTACCAACAAACACAATATTATCTCTTTCTGCTCCCACTCAGTGTTCTTATCAATAACCCAAACAATGGTGAGGAGGACAGTCAAGCAAGGGCAGAAGGAGAGAAAGGGAAGCAGGATTGAGCCCAGAACAAGCTGTGCTTCCAACTGCATAGGATTTTTAGACCAATGGGATGGGATAAACATCTCTTATATTTCGTTGAGCTCCTTTGAGAGTCCATCACCCTAGACTTCATCTCACATTCTCTCAAACATTTATGTACAATTAAGACGTTAGTCTTAAAACTGTAAGAGTCATTTAAGAGCTACCTCTTTCATTTTTTCTTAATGCAGAAAATTCTTGAGTTGGCTTATCTGACACTATTGGCCAAAGCTTTGTGCAGAATTTTGTAGACTGGAGAAGGCAAACCTGTGAAGCTAATCATGATTTCCAGTTGCTTGATCCACCCTCTCTGTAGTCTTTGTGTAGATTTACAGTTAGCTGTTTTCCAAAGGACCATTTGTGAGAATTACTGTGGGGCTGTCATTGTTCCTTAATTGTCAAACTTTATGGGGAAAATGAATTTCAGCAGCAGTTCCTCTGCACCAAGGGAGAACTACTAACTTTACATTTTTTGGGTTTGTTTCCTGCATCACAGGTGGTGGTGCAGTGCAGAAATGGCCACACTATGATTGATGGTTTGTTACTTGCTAATGCAATCATCCAATCTGTTAATCTAATAGCACTTGACAGGTACCATCAATTTCTTTCCCAGGCATAGTGTGAGCCAGTTATTGTTTATCTTGTAATAGATGGATTCTTTATGGTAAGAATACAGACTTTAAAATATTCCTATCTTGCCTTTTTTGCTCTTGATCTGGAGAGTCAGGTTTTGAAATGGTGTAGGCTACTTCCTTTGATAGAGCAAACCAAATGCCTGAATTTGCTGTTCAGTTCTGGATTTTCAGCTTCCAAAGGGTTGTGTTCTTGTATCTACTGCAGGACATAATTCTGGAGTTACAGCCATTAAGGAGGGCTCTGTTTTGACTTGAATAATTGACAGTGCTAAAGTCTTCATTAGTGGTTGTGAATTCCGTTGAATTTCTCCTCAGATAAACACTGTAATTGAAAAAAAAAATAATCATTGTGTTTAAATCTAGTCATCCTGCTAAGACTTTAAGGAGGCTGTGCAACCATTTCATCCCCTAAATGCTGTGCATGTGAAATATTAACAGATACAGTTACTGGTGGATTTACCTTGGTCTTAGCCTTTGCATGCTGTTGTTGTTTTTTCTTCATTCTCTCAAAAATTCTGCCTTCATTCATGATCAGCCACGGTGTTTTGCTATATGAATCGTTCCAGTTGGGTTTGGCCATGGTTGTCAGCTTGCCTCCAGCTATAGTTACTCTCACCCAGTTCTCTGTGCAGTAAATTTGACCTTTAAAGCCCTCTTGTAACCGCAGTCCTTGCTTCTTGTGTAACTGTTTTTGTGCTAGGCTGGGTTTTCTTCAGTATTAGAAAATCATGCTTTTTTTTTTTTTTTTTAATGCTGAAATAAGAGTGCTGTTGAAGAGGCTTTGCATGATTCACTAAACTACTGGTCTCATAACAGCCTAGACCTCTCTTGAAAGCCAAACTCTGCTCTGGCTCTGTATTTATGCAAACATCTTTGACTGCATTACAGTGAGCAGAGTCATTACTCACACAACTGCACTGAAGAAATTTTGACTACGAGATCAGCTGTTTTTTTTTTTTTTTTCTACCCCCTCATTTCTAATCATAAGTTTACATAAAACTGAATCAACTATTTTGAACTCGCCAAGTTAATTACGATTTAGTATTTTTAATGAGCTGCAGAATGTTTTCCATGCTACAAAAAAAAAAAAAAGGGAGCCTTTGCATGGGATAGTAGCAGCTGAAAATGATAGCAGTGTTTAGCTGCATTTTCAACTTTTGGGTTGGGTGTGGTCCCTTAAAAAAATAGTTATGAATAATGCCTGCTGGGAGCTTGCCATATTTCAATAGATTCCATATAAAACCTATTCTTTACTATTTTAAGACTCTCTAACTCTCTTCAAATAATCTGTTTCTACAGCCATTATTGCCCTCCAGCCCCCAGGAGCCTGAGGACACACATTTTTGTAATGCTGTTTATTCTGTGAGGAGGTTACCTAGTGCAGGCAATTTTAAGAATGCTCAGTGGTGAATCTGCAGGCTAGGGAGCAGGGGTGTTGCTCAGCTTATCAGGGAACTGACAAAGGAGATAGGGGTTGAGTGGTGCTTCTGGAGACCTCATCTGTGGTGTGAGCTTAATGCTCTGCATGTGAGACCGGGGAGGGGGAGAGCTGTGTGAAAACGTTGACAAGTTCTGAACTCCACGGGGAGGCACAGAAGCCTGGCACCCTGCAAACTAGTGACCCTCTTTTCTCTGGTGCAGTTGGAGGGGTTTTGATCTATGGTGGGATGGGCATGCTCTTTGCTCAGCAGCCAACACCCAAGCGTCACAACAGCTGGGCTTTTGCAAATGTTAAGAGCTGTAGGTCAAACCTTGGAGATTTCCCCTCCCTTCCCTAGGGAACCTCTGCATTCCTTTCTTTTACCCATTACTTCACACCTTCCTTTTTAAGATTCTACCTTTTGCAAATGTATCTTTCCAGATGTTCTCAAACATACGAAAGAATTCCTTTTGTCACACTGCAGCTGATTAGATGGATGTCAGGCAGTCTCCCCCTGGGGACTGAGAATCTGCTTCCATAGTAATATGTGGTGTCCTCCTATCCAAAAAATCTGTTTTTCCAAGCTATGTTGGAGGTCCAGCTATGGTTCTCTGTAATGTTGGAGGCCCAGCCCTGGATCTCTGTAACGCAGCAAAATTTAGTTCAGGGAAGCAGAAGCTTTTTGTCACTGAACCTAAGACTGCAAAATGAATCTCTGCAGAAGTGGAGCTCTAACGTTTTAATTCTGCAAACACATGGTTTCTGCTCTGTGTGTGCTGCATCCTAGGCAGAGAAGAGAACAATGTGTATCCTGTGCTAATGTGTATCACTCACTGCTTTTCTGGAAGGTGGTCAAAAAGAATTGAACTTGTTCTAAAACCTGCATACAATGGGAACTAAGATAAACTAGGAGAATGTAAAGTCTGGACTCATGCCATGTTGTAGACACTTAAGATGAAAGGAGATACCAGGTGGGGAGAAATAGCATTGAAAGCTTTGAGGAACCTGTGGTGGCTGATGAAAATCAGGTATCTGAGGCTTTTACACACTCCAGCTGTTGGCTCTGCCCTTGAGGTGTCTGATCTGCATAAGATTCAGCTCCTGATCTCTTCACTTTCTGTGGTGTAAGGTGAATTGAAACTCGATCCACTTAGTCTTTTGCCCAGCCTGTTGAAATTAGTGGTGGTCCAGGAGCTGCATGAGAAGAAGTTGTGGCATCCTTTTGCAAGAGAGTGAGGGCAGATGACTGGGGAAGGTAACTGGGGAAGAATGTCTAATCTTTATCTGCTGCTACCAAGCTCTTGAAGCTCTAAATGTACCCCTCCTTTAAAGGGAAATTTTGGCTTTTGACTGATACCACTTAACTTGCCAGATGTCCGTATTCTTCAAGTTCTTTGATGCTAGATTTATGCTCTATGAAGTCTTTTTCTCTCCTTGTATTCAGCTTGTGGGGGGAAGCTTTATATATTGTCTGATTGAAGACAAAGGGAAGGAGTTAGAGGTGCATATTTCAACTGCACTTTTCCTTCTGAGGGGGGAAAACGTACTTGGAAAATACACTGCTTGCTTTGTAGCGTCATTGTGACTACAAGTGTTCCACAGAACAGTTGAAATCATGTCTGGCCTTTATCTCTGCAGATAGTCTTAGTTTTTCTTTGTTAACTAAGAGGTTTTAGCAAACTTGTGATGGTCAGGCACAATAAAGTAAACCATTCAGTTGCACCCACTTGGTGTCAGTTACGGAAGTCTTTAACTCCTCTTTTCCATCCTGGTAGTCACAGACACAAATGTGACTGTTGCTGGTGCTTCTTATTTTGAGACACAAAAGATTAAGTAGAACTGTCTTCAAAGTAAGACTGCCAACACTGAACTGTTTTGAAGCCCTTCCCTTTTTTTTTTTTTTTTTCCTCTGTTTTTTAAATGAAAAAGGGAAATTGCTTCCCAGTCTTCCTCAGGGGTGTTCTAGACAGTTGACAAGTTGGAATCAAAGAATATATTTTGTGCTTTGCTCAGAGTTTATATATCTTAAAATTTCGAAAGTGCAGAGTTAGTAACAGAATCCACCTTCATGATTCTCTTCCCACCAACCTGGACCTGTGGTTTTTCAGTGCTGAGATACTGAGCTTCTGTACCTTCTGAGGAGGGTTGACTAAGTCTGCTGAGGTTGGAAGCCTGACAGAGGAATTGTAGGAGTTACTCCTAAAAGGGGGCCAATTAGAACAAATTACTCAAGTTCTCAGAAAGTAATGGAGTGGTTGAGTGGTTGGTCTGGATGGTTTCTTTTTCCTCTCCGCTATCATTTCAGGGCAGTTGAGTCAATTTATGGTGTGGTTGGCCTTATTAGTAAATGACCTCTCTTTGTGTTGCTGAACCGTGGGAAGGGAGTTAAGTAGCAGATGTCAGTTTCATCTGTTGGCTTTCAGAAGACCTTCCCTGTGAGTGGGAAAAGCTCTGGATGCTGAATAATCTGGTACTGAGTAATAGATCTAAAGCATTTGCAAGAGAAACCAATTGCTTGTGTTTGTATTTCCAATGTGAAGGTAAAAGAATACAGTTCTGGTGCTAAATTAATTTTTTTTCTCTCCTTTTTTTTTTCCCCTTTCAGAAAACCATAGCTAAAATTGCAACATGCTTGGAACTGAGAAGTGCAGCATTACAGGTATAGCTCTTCTCCTCTGTGCCTTTGTACTTCAGTGATAGGTAACCTCAGTGCTTTTTAAAGCTAGTTTGTCTTCAGAGGTAGCCAAAACTTCTGAAAACCCAGTGAACAAACCCTTGATATTTAGACTTTCTGCTTTGTCAGAGTGATGGCCCCAAGTGGCTGCCCTAGAACACTTTTAAGTGCTTATGTGACCATATATTAGGGTTTCTACAAGAATTTAGCTGCAGGATTTGTGTCTTTCATTCTTGGCCTCATTTTCATCCTTCAGATCTCATTAGTTTGTCTTGCTTACCTATGTGCAGAGTTATAAAGGTCTTCAGAGTGACCCTTGCAGTAATTCAGCAGCTTCACAAATGATCACAAAGCCTGAAGAAAACTGTGTGTGGAATAAAAATTGCTTCATAAACAGTCATGAAAACTGGAAGTGCTGCAGGGAGATGTGTGAAAATAATAGTTTAGAAGCTACTTTTTTTTTCTGGACTAAAACGAGATACTATGAAAGTTAATTTCTTTTTCTCTCAGCACAATCTTGTCCTGTTTAGGCTGTGTGCTGGAGCTGGATTTATGAGGTGGGGTCTGACCAATCTCACACATTTGAAGAATTATTTGGTTAGCTCTGCCTATCTTTCTGTTTTGGTCTAACCCAAGGTGTTTAAACAGCATTTCACTTGTTCTGAGCCACCATGACTTTGTGACAAGGGCAGGCATGTTCCACTGGGATAGCTTCATGGGTGACATCTCAGAGCAACAGCAGAACATGAAGCAGTGTCATCACCTGCCAGATTGAAGAGATGAAGTGTTGCAAGAACAGCCTTCCTTGCTTCTGGTTCCTCAGCAATAACCAAGGACTTCATAACCCTGTGTGAGGGTATTAGAGCTTCTCATCCATTTCATTTTGTGGAGTGTCTTACTTGCGGCAGTTTTAGAATCATGGAATTGTTTTGGTTGGAACTTAAAAGTTCATAGTCTGACTGTCAGCCTAAGACAACCAAGGCCATTAAATGGGGCCCCGAAGTGTCATGTCCACATTTCTTGAAGACTTCCAGGAATGGTGACTCCACCACCTTCATGGGCAGCCTGTTCCAATGCCTGATTACTCTTCCAGTAAAGAAATATTTCCTAATATCTATCCTAAAGCTCCTCTGTCACCATTTCAGTCCATTTCCTGATAATATGGAGAAGAAACCGACCCTCACCTCACCCCAACCTCCTTTCAGGGAGTTCTAGAGACCAAGGAGATCTCCCCTCAGCATCCTTTTCACCAGACTAAACAACTCCAATTCACTCAGCCACTCCTCATAAGCCTTGTTCTGGAGACTTCACCAGCTTTGTTGCCCTTAAAACCTTTTGTTATGGCTATTAGTAGAGATTAAAGCATATAGTGAGTGTGGTCCCTGTTGGCACTTTGTCAAAGTCAAGGGAAAAAAGCTGGTCAGGCCTTCAGGAAACATTGGAAAAAAAAAAAAAAGAAAAAGGAGTAATCTGAAGAGATGCCAAGAGTGCAATAGCAAAATAGGTGAGACCTGATTCTCTGTCTAAAAGAAAATGTCTAATGTCAATCCTCTTATGCACCAGTTTTCTTATGCCTGCTCTGCCACTTGTCTTCTCAGAATAAGCCAGTTCTACAGACTTTTCTGTTGAGTAAGTCAGGCAGGCTTACTGGGAAGCAGATGTGCTGCAGACAGGTGAGGAGCTGGAGAAAGGAGAAATAGGAATGCCTCTGCTGTTTGCAGCCAGCTTTCAGCTGAGCGTTGTGCCAAGCTCACCCTCTACGCTGTAATTTCTGCCAGGGTTACAATGTTGGATGTGTCTCTTGACCTGTGAGTGCTGCTTTGGAGCATCACTCTGCATTGCAGTTTTGCAGCTGATCTTGCTTCAGAACAGCTTGACTGAATTAAAGAATTAAAACAAGTCCTTGTGTCATAGTGTTCCTGTGTGTACTAAGTGTGAAAGAACAACTAGTTGCTTCAAAATATACTCCTCTTGCATGAGAGCTTGGAGAATGTGGTAAATTGTGGCTTTTCTTCTCAATAAATGAGCAGCAATGTACTTTCTGCCTCACTTATGATCCCAGCCTCTGTTGGGGAGATTTTGTTTTAAGTTTTGTAGGCTACAGCATTGAAGTAACTTCCAATAAAAGAAGCACCTTGTATGTTTATTCTAAGTTATGGTAAGGTGCATACTAAGGTCTAACTCTTCTTTCTCATGTCCTAGTCCACCCAAGCACAGGATGAATTTAAGCTTGAGGATCTGAAGAAGTTGGAACCAAGTAAGTAGTGTCTTTGTATTTTGAGTGACGTCATTACAGCAGGAAATATGACAGCAGCATCAGTACTGACTGACCTCTATGTGGTTGGACAGAAATGCTGGGGTTGGGTTGTTCTTCCAAATATCTCTTATCACATAGGCAAAACCTGATGTGTCTTAAGGAATGCAACGTGGGTAACTTTGTAGTACAGTAGTCCTCGTGGTTGAGATAATGTATTCATCTTTATTTTCAAATAAGTAATTCTCTGGGTGCTGCTCATTTTTGGCCAAAGTAGTAATTTCAGCTATCAGTTGTACAGTTTATCATCAGCTGGCAAATTGACCTGCACGTTTGGTACTTGAACTGAATGTCAGCACTTTGTTGGGCTTGCTCCTTGCAGCCTGAAATTTATTTCTTCTGAAAATATTTGACTGGTGTTTGTGGTAGCCAACCACCTGTCATCTACCGCTGCTAACGCTACTGGACAAACAAAGTTAAGAGTTAAAGTGAGGATGTCAGTGTCAGTCTCTGAAAAGTTTTGTGTGAGGCTGGTTTTTTTTTTCCCAGCTGAAGCTGGCTCAGTTTTTGAGATGTCAATCCAGAAATAACGTTTGGATGTAGGAAGTATCTGTCTGCTGCGTTTTCCTTGCTGTAACACTGGCTGCTTTATTCTCAGAGCATCCTTATGATCAAATCTTCCACATCTAAGCAATATTACCTTGCATGCTGACATTTCTGCAGTTCTTGGGGGGGGAACAGGAGATGTGGAAGAGCTTCTTTCATGCTAGCAAAAGCTGGATTTATTTTGCTTCTGTCACAGTTGTGTAATTAAGAGGTGTGTTGGGGTTAAACATGATGGGCAGGCAAATATTTCCAATGCATGAATAAACGGAGCTTCTCTGCACTTCCAGTCTCTAAATAACCAGCACAGGATCCTACAGGGAAGCTTTTGATGAGGCAGGGTGTTGAACTGAGTTTTCTAATGTCTCTGCCAGAACAGAGTCCAACTGCTTTTAAGCTGTTCTCTGAAAATGGAAAGTGATGGTACGTTAGAAGGTTGGGAGGTGTGGGGAGGACAGAACTCAGGAAATGTGTGTTGGAAACATCAGGTCTTTCTCAGTCTGCATTTTGCATGTCTGGTCTCTGCATCCTCTGCTTTGGAATTATTTTGTATAGATCCTCCTGCCCTCTCTTTGTGAAGTATTTTAAATGTTGTAATCATCTAATAACTGCCAATTTTGAACTCCATTGTGCAAGTGCCCTGTGAGCGACTGAATGATGGAAGAGGGAGAGGAATCATGTTCTCATTGATCAAGCTGTCCTATAGGTGAAAAGAAGTAATTCTTGAAGGGTTTAGTGAGAACTTGCCTTCTGCTGATCACAGAGTTATTGAGGCTGGAATAGACCTCTGAGATAAAGTCCAGACCTTAGAGACCATCTGTTCTAACCTCCCTGCTATGAACGGAGATGCCTCTTAACTAGACTTGTCTGCTCTACACCTCATCCAGCCTGGCCTTAAATACCCTCAGGAAAGAGTCATCCACAACCTCCCTGGGCAGCCTTTTCCAGACTCTAACCACCCTTGTACTAAAGAGGTTCTTTTTAAGATCCAGTCTAAGGCTACTCTCCCTCAGCTTAAAACTATTCCCCCTTGTCCTGTTGCTAGACACCCTTATGAAAAGTCCCTTTCCAGCCCTCTCGTAGGATCCCTTCAGGTACTGGAAGGCAGCTATAAGATCCTCCTGGAGTCTTCTGTTTTCTAGGACTTAAACACCTCCAGGGATGTGGCCCCAACTGCTTCTCTGGTCAACCCATTCCAGGCTCTTGCCACTCATGCTGAAGAACTTCCTCCTCACATCCAATCTGAATCTCCCCACCTCCAGCTTCACTCCATTCCTCCTAGTCCTCTCACTACCTGATAGCCTAAAAAGTCCCTCTCCAGCTTTTCTGTAGGCCACTGGAAGGCCACAATAAAGTCACCTGGGAGCCTCCTCTTCTCCAGCCTGAACAGCCCCAACTCTTTCAGTCTGACCTCCCAGGAGAGCTGCTCCAGCCCTCTGATGATTCGGTTGCTTGTGGATTGTTTAATGGGGGGTATTTATTTCTTTTGTGATGTGTTTACTTATTTTGTTTAAATCAGCTGAAACTCTTGTGATAGAGGTAAGGAGGATTTCCCTTTTCTTCAAAGGGTGATTGTTGCATTGCTGTTTTACTGCTTTGCTATTTCCTAGTGGCATGGAATAAGTATCCACTTCTTATCCTGAGGATGTCGAAAGGAGCACTTGTGCAGATTTCAGCTTCACTGAATTATTTGCTATTAGTGATGAGACAGAGGCCTCTTAGAAACAGATTCCTGTTGGAAAAAAGCAACATGCTGTGAATGCTGTTTCCAGAAGGGTCCCTGAGCTAAACGTTCAGCATCAACTTTGCCACCTGCCCTGCCAGGATGTGTCTGGAAGCGGAATGCTGCCCTGGGCAGGTCTGGAAGGGGAATAGTGCCCTGGACAGGTCTGGTACCAAGGCCTGTGTGTGTGGCTGCTGCTGTGTAGCAGGAGGGTGCAGGCAGAGCTCCGCAGCACAATTTCAGGCCCCGTAAAAGTGCCTTTTTCCTGCGTTTGTATCAGCGGAGCGTTTTGTGCCCTCTAGTGATGGCTGAAATGCAATGCTAGAAGGGTTGGTTTTTTTTTTTCAGGGGTGGTTGATTGACGTAGTGAAAGAAAATGGTTACTGGGGAAAGGGAGGAATCTAGTGCTTGCCATCCTTTGGAAGAAGAATTCATGCATAACGTGCCTGTGAGCTGTAAAAACTCCCTTCACGTCGATATTCCTGCCTGGGCCACTTTCTGTCCCCACTATGATGTAGCTCTCCAAAGAGCTGGGGAGTTCTGAGAGTGCTAAAAATCCCCTTCCTTTCCTGAACCTTTGCTGTGCTGAGAGGTGACTGGGATTAATCAGCTGCTTTTCCATTGGGAAGTGGCTGTGATTCTTTGTCACCATGGTGAGATCAGCATTATTGATGCCTCAGAGCAGAAGTCTCTGGGGAGAGAGAGTCTTGGCTTCAGTTTTGTCTGTCACATTGCCAGTGACAGACCAGTACCAGGGCCTGCAATATTCTCCTCTCTTAATTTCAAACCATTGCCCCTTGTCTTATCACTACAGGCCTTTGTAAACAGTCCCTCCAGCCTTCTTGTAGGCTCCCTTCAGGTGATGGAAGGCTGTTATTAGGTCTCCCTGGAGTCTTCTCTTCTTCAAGCTCTGGTCAGGACTATATTGGTGTTTATAATGAGAGAAGAGCTGAGGTTTTTTGTATATTCTGATCATTTTAAAAATGTTGCTGCTATTTGTGTGTATGAAGATGCTGTGAGAGTGGACGTGGCTGTGCAGAGCAGTAGAATTCATGCTTAAGCATTTATGGGTTGAGATTCTTATTTTTGCCTTTCTCTGCAGTCTTAAAGAATATCCTCACTTACAATAAGGAGTTCCCCTTTGATGTTCAGCCTGTCCCACTCAGGTAAGAGGGAGAGCTGGGTCACTTCATGTATCAAATCACAGACTGCTTTGGCTTGGAAGGATCCTTTAGAAGTCATCTAGTCCAACCCCGCTGAAGTAAACAGGGAAAATGAAAGATCTAAATTGGAGTTGATAATTTCATTAAAAATTAACTCAATCAGTACATATTTGTCTAGATCAAAAATATGGTAAGGACAAAGATGCAGATGAGCCAGAACAACACAGATGGCACAGATGGGGAAGGCAATGAGGGTTATGTTTCACCACCATCCCTCCTGCTCCTCTGCTTCTATCTGGGAGTGGAGAGATGGCTCAGACATCACTTGCTTACATCTGAGAAAGGACACAGTGGGAAAGAGACAGAAAAAGCATCACTGTGTGTTCCACAAGTGGGACAAATCTACTTTCACGTGACATAACTTCATTCTCATATTCTGGAGGTGGTGTTAGCATGGGCTGTTGTGACAACGTTGAACTGACATGTCCCCTGTCACTAAGAGAGAGCAGTAACGAAGGGAAAGGGCTGAAAACTTTAGAATGGCAAGAAAAAAGAAGGTGGAAGGCAGTGGCTGACCATTCTATAGGGATAAATTATCGACTAACAGGTGATATTCTGATCTAAATACAAGGTTTTTCAAATGTGAGTTACTGCTTGTGGTCAGTCAGAGTGATTTGTAGATAGGCATCTGGAAGGGAGTGCAGTCTGGGACCTGGAGTACTCCTCAAACATTGGAGCCTAAATACTTGCTGTACTGCTTTGGGTAAACTGCTTAATAAGAGAACTTAGGAGTTCTAGTTTCTAGGTACCACTTAAAAATCAATTCTTTTTAAAATTGGAGCTTGACACATCCCTGCATCTCTCTGAAAGTGCCAGTATTGTCTCCTGGTTTTAGGCTCTGTGCTTTCTATTGGCCTGAGCTCCTGCAGTCTCTGTCACAGTCTACAGCTACAGGTAGTTACTAGGAAGTATGAAATGGCATTGGGCCATGTTGACCCTGCTCTGTGCTCCAGATGATGACTTGCAAGTTGAAAGCCAGGTGATGAATGATATTTGGCCTCATTCTTCTTTCTCATGTTTTTCAGGAAGATTTTGGCACCTGGAGAAGAGGAACACTTGGAGTTTGAGGAGGATGATGAGGAAGGAGGAGCTGGAGCAGGGTCTCCAGACTCTTTTCCTGCTAGAGTTCCAGGTAGAGACACTGGCCCTGCCATGACAGCCTATGTGGCTTGTGTAAATTCTGCCTCTGAGAAGCCCCTTCTGTGATTTAAAAATTTTGGGTAGGGAGCAAGAGGCTAATGCAAACTGTGATGCTGTACTGGAGGGCCAAAAGGGTGGCTAGTGAACTATTTTTTTCAGTGGCAAACAAGATCTTATTGCAAAATAGTTGTGTGGATAACCTGTGAGGGTGGTACCACTTACCTCAAATAATTAACCTTTATTTCTTGTTCAAACTCAGTAGCTTTCATTCCATGCACTTTCTTTACTACCTGAAGTATTTCAAACACATTCATAAGTAAATTGTGGCAAGGGAACATAACATCCTCCTAGAGATGTGATAAGTTGCTGCTGGTGAGTTTTGTATTTCATTGTCTCCTGAGACAAGGGCTTAGACTCAAGTCCAGCTCTGAGAGCATAAAGAAGGAGTAGCTTTGGTTTTGATAGCTGCAGTCCCTGTCTATGTGAAAGCATTTGTAGAACTGGATGTACCTGCAGATTTTAAACAGGTCTCTTGGTGATGTCAGCTTGTGACAAGGAATAGGATGCTCCAACAGAAGATCTTTTGGTTCCTGGTGTAATTTCTTTGTGTAAGAAGTAAGTTCCTGGTTTCAGAGCAGGTTGGCAAACTTGGTATTTCAGGAAGGAAATGGCAATCAGGGATAGTAGTGCTGGAGTTACAGTAAAAGGAGCTGGGGCATTACATTGCTTGCTTGGAGGTTGGTCTGGTGATCTTCCTCTGAGCAATGAATCTTAAATGGAAACAGTTTGCAGCCTTCTTGAGTGTGCATCCTGAGTCAAGTGGACTTTCCATGTTGAATTGATAGCACTGTGTTGCACTCTTTCTTCTGTATGCCTTTAATCCATAGTGCTTACCTGTATTGTCTAACTGATCATGGTCTTGTCTTCTACATGCATGGCTTCATCGTTATCACATTGCACCATTCATCTAACCCAGGAGCCAATGAAGGTATGAGAATCTTTAAGTATCTACAGTTATTTCTTTGATCATATCCATGTGACTGTGATGTTCTTCATTCAGCTCTTATTTTCAGTCCTCAAAATAAAATCTCTGGTAGCAGTCATAGCCCTGGGCATCACTGTATTGGTCTTCAATGACCTGCAGTACCAGAAAAATGGGAAGTTGTATTAGGTGATATACCTTTGATAGCTTTGTAGAACTTCTGCTGTGCTAGTGAGGATGTTCTGGCTTGTAGTGTAGCTAGATTTTGTTCAGTACCTCCAACACAAGGACATGGAATTGTTGGAGGGAGTCCAGAGGAGGGCCACCAAGATGCTCAGAGGGCTGCAGCAGCTCTGCTATGAGGACAGGCTGAGAGAGTTGGGGCTTCTCAGCCTGGAGAAGAGAAGGCTTCCAGGAGACCTTATAGTAGCCTTCCAGTATCTGGAAGGGGCCTACAGGAAGGCTGAGAAAGGACTGTTGATAAGGTCTTGTAATGACAGGACAAGGGGTAATGGGTTTAACCTGGCAGAGGGGAGGTTGGAACTGGATGTTAGGAGGAAGTTCTTTACAGTGAGGGTGGTGAGACACTGGAATAGGTTGCTCAGGGAGGTTGTGGCTGCTCCCTCCCTGGAGGTGTTTAAGGCCAGGCTGGATGAGGTCTTGAGTGACCTGATCTAGTGGGACGTGTCCCTGCCTAAGGCAGGGGGTTGAAATTGGATGATCTTTGAGGTCCCTTCCAACCCAAAACGTTCTATGATTCTATGATAAAAAGTACCTTTGTAGTTAGACTGATCTGCATGGAGCTGAACTGACCAGTGGCTTGCTGCCTCAAACACCAAAGGTCTTTCTCCTGGTCATATACTACTTCATTCCAGTGGTGTGTTGGCAATGGGTTCTTTTATGAACCCACAAAAGGTGGAGATTTGTCACTTTTTTCCCCTTCCTCTGAACTGGAGTTAGGGAGTGGAGAGACTGAATACCTGTGTCTAGGTAGCAGTAAGCTGTTGGGCTGGCTTACCTTTGTATGTCTGAATTGTGCTTGTAGAAGGACACTTATTTTACTTGTAGATGCTCTCTTTCCCATCTGGCAAGGATGCCCTGTGGTTGTGTCTGAAATGACTGGCAGTTTGCTCATGAAAAGCCTCAGTGTGAGCCTGCTGAAGGCTGAGAAGCCCAAGCCATGGCTGTGAACTGGCAGTGTGATGCCCAGTCCTAGTCAAGTTACACCATAGAGATGTTTCTGTTAGCTGGTGGCTTCTCTGTGAAATGACTACAGAGGCTTCAGTGAGAGACCTGCTTGGATGGTTCTGGCTTTCATTAAACAGGTTACAGTCAGCTGCTTAGTCCACTGGCTTGGCTGTTCCTTCTGCTTGGGCAGAAAGGAAGCAGTGTTCCTTGGAGCCCATCTGCCCTGCTTACCTGCTGACTTTCCTGTCGTTGCAAGTCAGCAATTTCATGCATTCTGGAAAGCATTTTGCAAGAAGAGAGCAGCTTATCTTTGAGGTTTGTCTTTCTGTCAAGTATGCTCTCACTTAGTCCTTCTGACTGATAGACTTCAGTCTTAAGAGTTGTTCTTAGCTGGTTTTGGCAGGCAAATGAAAGGTGGCAGAGCTAAGGTTGTGTGCCCAAAAGAAGGCAGGCATGCCTCTACTGTGGTTAAGGTCAAAATAAGAGCTCTTTGGATGTCTGCTCAAGAGAGACAGCAAGGTTGTGTAGAGCATGTATGCTGCTCTGCAGAAATAGCTGCTCTCTAAGTTTGCTTTTTCACATTTCTTACACCACAATCAGAATCAGAAGCCTGTCCCATTACTCCAGAATGATGGGTTGAGTTCTGCTGTGCTATGTTGTGAAGTGTCTGCAGATGTGGCTCATGGGAGGCCACAAGTCTGCTAGCAGCCAGCACAGGGAATACAGAAGCATACTGCATCATAGATGGGAATTCAGGTCTTGCTGATGATCCTGAAAGAGGGAATACTCATGAAATCTTGCTGGAGCTGTGGCTCTAGCTCTAAGAGCACAATGGATAGTTGCCCCTTGCAAAACCAGTCTCTCTGATAGGACAAAACCATCCTGGTTCTCCAGCTCCTCAAGCAGATCAAGGGGAAGAAATTTACTGAGGAAAACCTGTATTGGACTTGTGTAAGGAAACTGTTTAGACTCAAGCCTTGGACCAACTTTTTTAAAATGAGAAAATCAAAACTTTAAATCAAACCTGCCCCCAGGTCTAAGCATTTTCTGTCTTGGTGCTTAGTCATCTAATACTGGGAAGAGGCTTGAAGCCTGCAAGCTTTCACTAAAATTCAGCATGAGGAAGCCTACTCCATTGTGGGTGATGGAATCTCACAGCTTTTAGTGAATTTGAGCAGTTTGGATTTCTCTTGGATTTCTTGCTGCACTGTGAGGGTTCATTTATTATTCACACTGGCCATGAACTTCCAGTGCTAAATGGTTTTGATGTAGAGCTGGGAACTCCTTCCTTAATTCGGAAGGGAACTTAAGGGATGCAAGCACTATTTATTTATTTTCCCTTTATGTAGAGGTTAAGTAGAACTTAGATACTTAAGAATCTCTCTTCTGCTTCCCTGATGTCCACTGGGATTAACAGCAATGCTTTTTTCCTCCCTGTTCTCCCTCTCTAAATGTTGAATATGAAGCCAAGTCATGTTCAGTGGGGTGGGACTCCTGAAAGTATCTTGCAGCTGCAGATGGAATCCAGCCTTCCAAATTTAATCCTTGAAAATGATAGAAAGTGAGTTGCTTGAGTGAGTTACTCTGCATGAGAGCAAGAAAGAACACTTGAAACAAAGCTCTTTTCTGTTATGGCTTTTTTGTCTTGAGGGATTCAGTTCTCTTGACGCACTTCTGGGTTTTTTTGGTGTGGGCTTTGAAACCTGTTAGTCTGTGTGCACAGACATCACCTTTCCCAGGTGCTGTTGGGATATGAATCCTTGGGCTTTGAGAGCTGATGGGGGATAAGTAAGGCCTCTGCTGCAAGGTGAGAGGAGGGGTGAATAATGTGCTTTACTTCTTCCAGGTACTTTATTACCCAGATTGCCATCTGAACCCGGGATGACATTACTCACCATCAACATAGAGAAAATTGGTCTGAAAGATGCTGGGCAGTGCATTGATCCTTACATCACAGTCAGTGTAAAGGGTAATGGTTTCTCTTCTTGGCTCCTCATTTCTAATTTGGGGAAGAGAGAGAGAGAGAGAGAGAGAGAGTGTTCTCTGAAAAAGTCTATTGATTCTTTCTTTTTTTCCCCCCAAATCTGCTGGCTAAAAATACTTGTTGCTACTTACATTTCCTGTGGTGGACTTAAGGCTTCTGCTTCAATCAAGGTTGGGAAAATTCTGTATTTGGGAGGGAATTGGGAAGTGACTCACTGGAGAAGATATGGTGGGAGCTGCGTACCAGCGACTTGAAGGGCTGCACTTCTCTATTCCAGCTGCCTCAGCTGTACAGATCTGTTTGGGCTCCCTAACAGAGCAGTCCCTGGGTGTTCTGGAGATGAGCCACAGCCCACTGATTCCATTCTTGTCCTGTCGCTAAACTAAGGTTTCACTAAAACAAAGATCATCTTACCAGGGCTTAATGTTTAGGAGAGTGGGTATGAAGCTGGGAAGCAAAGCTTGCAAGTTAAATAAAACATATTTTAGCCTTGGTAGTGAAATGTTTCTGCTAAAGGCTGGTAGGCTTAACAGCCTTGCCCTCTAAAAGCCTCCATGCATCTGTAAGAACCACTTTGCCTGCCAGACCAGGATTTCTCCTTTCAGATGGCTTGAGGCAGAGATTTTTGGTGTTCAGACTTTTTGTGCTGGGAGCATCTGCCTCTTCCCCCATCTTTTGTGTCTTAGCAGGAGGCCCTTGTAGTCAGAATTTCTTACCCTTTATCTGCCCTTCTTGACTTCTGCCTATCTTTACAATCTTTTGAGGTATGTGATTTTTCTTGTACTGTTTGTCATATTAAAATTTATAGCTGAGCCAACAGCCTTCAGTGACTTTCAGGTGTGACAGAGCCCATGTACATGTCTTTAGGTGTGCTATTGGATACCTAACACAGAGATAAAGTACTTGGGTTTGGGGCAGTATTAGGAGTGGTTCATAAATCTCTTAAATCAAAGAAGCTTCTGCTCTTCTCATGTGTTTTTGTTTTTTTGTTTGCTTTTTTTTCCCTGCAGATTTGAATGGGATAGATCTGACTCCTGTGCAAGATACTCCTGTGGCTTTGAGGAAGGAGGACACATATGTCCATTTTAATGTGGACATTGAGATTCAGAAACACATTGAAAAACTAACAAAAGGTATGTGGTGCAAAGACCTGAGACAGGGCTCCAGAGCTTTGCAAGTGTCAGCACTAGGCTGACTTGGTGAGGTTTACCCCTGCCCAACTCTCCAGCCTCTCCAGGTCTCACTGAGTGGCAGCACAGCCTTCTGGTGTGTCAGCCTCTCCTCCCAGTGTTGTGTCATCAGCACACTTGCAGAGGGGACACTCAGTCACTCACTCAGGTCACTGAGTACGTTGAACAAGACTGGACCCAGTAGTGACCCCTGGGAACATCACTAGGTACAGGCCTCTTAACTGAAGTGCACTGTTGATCACAATCCTTTGAGCTCTTTTTTTCAGCCACTTTTCAATCCACCTCACTGTCTGCTCATCTAACCCACACTTCCTGAACTTACTACCAGGATGTAATGGAGACAATTCCCTCCAAAGCCTGTAGAGCATCTTCATGGCAGAGAAGTTTTCAGATAACTGCTGGCTGTCATGGCTAACTTTTCTGCTAAACCATTTTCCACTCTAGGTGCAGCTATTTTCTTTGAATTCAAACACTACAAGCCGAAGAAGAGGTTTACTAGCACCAAGTGCTTTGCTTTCATGGAGATGGATGAAATTAAACCTGGGGCAATTGTCATAGAACTGTAAGTGACTTGCAGTTATGTCAGTGGCAGAGGAAATGAAGTAGTTGTCAGTGTCAGTGTGTGGCTTGTTGCATCAAGGAAGGTTTCTTGGGCTCATTAGACTGAATTCCCTAAGGAAAACTCTTATTTTTAAATAAAGGAGGAAAAACAAAGTTATTTTAGGCAAGGAAAATGGTTCAGAGAGCCTTCTCAAAACCAACTCTTTCCAAAGAACTAGACTTTGCATGAAGTTAACAAGTTCTGTGTGGGAGACTTGTTAATTTTGACCTTTCTTGAGTGTCAGATCAGCTGTATTAAAAAAAACCCACAAAAATAGCCAAAATCAACTCACACAAGGTTTTGGTATCAGACATCTCTAAAGCAGATCTGGATTGAGACACAGGATACTGATCTGCAAGTGGATGTTGTCACCATTTCTAAGTGTTGTTGGGTGGTTGTGGGTTTCCCTGCTTGAAATAGATGAGGCAGTCGTGCTGCAGTGGTTATGATGTGCATCTGCCCTCACTGTGGGGCCGAAGCTCTGAGTGAGGCTTTTGAGGTTTTGTTTTCAGGAAGAGGGTGAACCTTGCAGTTCTGGGCAGCTCTAGGAAGAGTGCTCAGTCTGTGCTAGCTGGAGTGCTTCTGAAGTGCCAAGTAACTGGTAGTGCATTTCCTGCAATCCAGAGCATACTGCTGGGAGTTCTCCTTACAGAAACCTTGCCTGCATTTATAATTTGAAATCTTTGTGGAAACAACAAGCTGGAGAAAGCAGGGGGTTGACTTTCTTCCTGTAAATCTGCTCATTATTATTGCCTCCAGTGAATCTTGTCAGAAGTACTTTAAAGAGGATGGCAATCTGGACCAGCTTTGTAGTAGGCTTCCCTCTTCCTTCACGAAGTAACTCACTGTCTTGTGGTCGCAGGTACAAAAAACCCACTGACTTTAAGAGGAAGAAATTGCAACTGTTGACCAAGAAACCACTTTACCTTCACCTCCATCAAACGCTGCACAAGGAATGACCCTAGCTGTGAGATTTCTGTGAACTGAACCTCCAGTCATGGTAGCTGTGTGTAGTAGCCTTAGCCTTTGAGGGACAGGAGAACACCTGTATTGATGCCAGTAGGTAAGCCGGGACCATCTCATGCTGCACAGCACTGCTCCAGCGTCAGAGGCAAGCCTCTTATTAGTCAACTCAGATTGTTTCAGTACCTTCCAGCTAGTGGTTTTTCTGAGAGCCCTGAAATACATTGACTGCTTTTCCTCATTTTGCTGTTCATCACTTTTTTTTTTTTTTTTTCCCCTCTTAACTATTCCTACCCTTTTGCCTCAGGCTTCACCCAAGGATGGAGACTGCCCCTTTGCCAGACCTGTAGCAATAAAGATGTGGCAGGCCTACTAGGTGTTTATGCTCACTGTGCTATCCTAGTTCCTCATCTGCATTTCAGAGTCCTTTCTAGCGGGCTGAGTAGCAGAATACCAGGAGAAAGTGGGATGGGAAGAAGCTTGAGGAGCTGCAAGTCAGTTAAATTGAGAGACAGAGAGAGAGAAGGGAGTGGGGTGCTGGGTCAAGTAGGATGGCCACAGAAGAGCTCCTCAGTCAGCTGTTCTGCTTTGGCCAGGCCAGGAGGAGGACAAGTGCAGATGAGAACATTAAACTATGATTTTAACAGCCTCGTACCGAGTTTTGGACACAATGCCTGTTACAGTCCTGTTACTCCTCAATAGAGCTGATTTTTCTGTACCTTGTCCCAGAGTGATTTGCAAGGGCGGGAGGGGGATGCAGAGAGGCTTCCTCCAGGGCTTCATCCATGTGGTGATAGCTGTTGTGCCCTTTTAGTGACAGCAAAGGGGCACACCCCTGAGCATTCAAGCATCAGTTTTCCAGAGCTTTTGGTTAAGTAGTTCTGGCTAGCAGGTTGGACTCACCTTTCACATGAAACTGCTGTTCTTAGGGAAACTGACTGTCTGCAGTTCTCTGCATGTTTTGTGCAAGTCTGGAAACTTACTCTAAAAATTACCTTTTTTTTTTTTTAATATAAGTAGATAGGATTATCCTTTTATTTTCTATATTTTTTATTTGGTGTGTAATAAGCTGCAGGACATTGGCTTATGACACACTCGCATTCATCTTTTGACCTAATAAAGGGACAGAAGTAGAACCCCGTCAAATCTTTACTATATTTGTGTGGATATTTCATACAGTACTTTTTAAGTTTGATATACTTCTTGCATATCTAAACTAGTGCCTAAATACTCTTGTGCTATGCTAACATGACCTCTGCAATTCTAACAAGACCCAGCCCCCAAAATAGTGTCAGTATTAGGATTAAGCGGTCTGGGTACAGATCTATCACCAGTTCCTCTTTTCTGTCATGTAACCCCAAGATGTTAATTTAGGCTATAAGAGAAGGGGGGTTACTGTTCCTAATATTTGTCTGCCCAGAGGAAGGAGTTCAGCATTATTGGCTTTCCCATACTGATTAGGATAAAATGCTATTTTTGAATATCATCATCTGCTCACCTTCCCTCTGTTCTGGTGCAACTGGAGATATTACTTAGGTGTTACCACATCACTGCCTCAAATTGCACTACCTGTTGGAAGGGAGGAGGGGAAAAAAAGTGCAATTGACTTTTCCTGTTTACGGGTCTTTCTGATACCCTGGAGGTATTACATCTGCTACAGTGAATATCAAGCCCTGAAATGGTATCACTGCAAGTTATACCTTGGAATGCAGCCTTCTGGCTGCCAGACCAAAGGAAGGGGACACACACATTCTTAAATCAATCATCCTTTGACCTGTGTCAAAGGATGGAGAAAAGCTTTAGTCTACAGCTGCAAATCAATCCAAGCTGGGTCAATAGTTGTCAGCTGCTGCTGGTCCCCAGTTGGCTCAAGTCTCTATCTGACATTAAAATCCTTTGAGCCCAGAGGACAGTGTGGGCCCTGTCAGCTCTGTTGTCATCAGTGATGTGCCCCCTGTGCCTCATGGCACCCAAGCCCTCTGCCTGGTCCTCTCACCTGGCTTCACATTGTCAAAATGCTGGCCAAAGGGGGTTAGAAGACACCAAACATCCCAGAGCCTGGTGCTGAGGGAGAACTTGAGCTTGGAGAACTCAAAATGCTCATTGCTGTGTATGTCATTGATTGCTACCCAATTGGAACACTTCAACTGCAGCCCCCTTGTGTCAGCTGCTTAGACTCCTCCTCAGCCTGTCCATGTCTCTCTGAACTCCAGCGATATGGAATGTCAACTTCTTAGTATTTTTGGTTAAATATGCAAGTGGAGCTTTGTATTTAACAAAGTGTGAATCAATGTCTGTGGAGTGTGAATTACCATTTCTAAAGTTGCTTCTTTCCTTTGCTGTTTTTTTTTTCTGTGACCTGTCTTTCACTGGATTGCTTCCCTCACCAGAAGCTCATTGTATCGTTTTATGCTTCAGTAATGTTCTGTCTTTGTCTTTCCTCTAAAAGCTAAAGCTTGATGCTTGTGCTGTAAGAATGTAACACCTAGAGGGTGAGTTTCATGGCTGTTTGTCCTCTGGCAGTAAACCTGTAATGGCCTTGCAGTAGGCTTTTTTTAATTATTCCTAATTTTCCCTTTTTTCTCACTTGTGTACAGAGGACTTTTGAAAAACTTGTGTCTAGGTAAGGGGCCTGCTCTGCCAGATCCTCTTGTCCTCATCCCGGTGCCCTCAGCCTTCCCTGAGCATCTGAGTGCAGGGGTGCTTCTAAAACTCCCGAGTGTCTTCTGCCTGCAAAGGGAGTTAAAGCAATAGTGGTCAGATGGGATACACACCCCTGCTCTGCATTGAAGTGACAAAGGCTGTCACAATACAGCTTCCTCACGGCTAAGGAAGCTACTTCAGTCTTCGAGGCTAACACACTCAGCTCTTAAGCCTTAGTTCATGCTACAAGAAGCAGGTTATGTCTTAGAATTCAGAGTCCTAATACATTCACCTCTATTTCTAAGCACTTCTCAAAGGCTGCCTTCTGCTGGGGAGGGTTGTATCTCCCCCCATCATCCTCATGCTGTGAAGCAAGCCCTTACTATGCTGGTTCAGCATGAAGGTAACTCAATCTTGCAGCAGTCAACCTAAATTCATTCCCTCACCCTGGCCCTGGCTTTCTCTGATTCAGTCACCACCCCCCTGTCCTTCCTGAACAGAAAGTGACACTGAAGCAAAGCCTTCAGGGTTTCAAAAAAGGAGTTTTCCTTTTTATTGTAAGTCTCCTTTGAGTACAGTGTCAGTTGTGCTTCTGATCTCTTGACCAGACCTTTAAAAAAAGGAAAAAAAAAAAAAAACAAAAAAACAAACATTACCTCCCAGTCCTCATGTAAACCCCTGGCCTACAGTAACTGCAGCTCAATGATGTGATGGAGAAGGCAGGTAAGATAGCATTTTACTTAAAAATTATTTCCACAGGAAATGATTCGATTTACATTTTTTCACGAAATTAGTTTCATTCACCAACTGGTTACAGAGGCTACATTTAATTAAAACTAGCCACACAGGTACTTCCTTTCTATTGCACGTTTAGAGAAGGTTCAAGTCCATCCCAAGAAGAAGGTTCTTGCAGCCCAAGAGGATGGATGAGTTTAAGGTGATCATAAATGCACATAAGATGTCTGTAGCAATTGGATAAAAATGAATCCTGCAAAAGCTGAAATATACTGAAATGAGACAAGTGGCTTCAAGGAGAGAGCCATTTCCTACAATCCTGACCGCAGGAAGTGCACTGGGGTCCATTCCCTTGAGCTGCTGAGCAGAGGCTGCAGTTAGGGTTTCTGCACTGGCGGCTGTGTGTAGTCCTTTGAGGCTGGTGGTGGTGGTGGAGGGCCTGCAGGGTAGTCTCTAGGTCCTGCTGGAGGCAAGTCTCTGTTAGGAGAAGGGGCATAGTCTCTGGCACCAGGTGGGGGTAGCCGTGGGCCCGGAGGATAATCTCTTGGGCCAGGAGGACCTAGGGGTTGAAAAGGAGGGTGCCCACGTCCATAGGCTCTTGGATCTGGAGGAGGTGGTAGTGGGCCAGGAGGCAGATCTCTCATTCCTAAGGGTGGGCCAGGTAAGAAATCTCTTGCGGCTGGAGGTGGCAAGGGAGCACCACGCACTAGAAGGAAAGGAAAACACAGGGAATTAAATGAAAGCTTGCTTCAGCCTAAATGGTGAAGACTTCTTCATTTTTTGGAGCAGCCCTGCTGTAGGTCACTGTCACATACAGACATCAGAGTCTATGAATTACATTTCAGTGACTTGGCTGCCAGTTTCCAGTTTAGACTTAAACAAGGGAAAATGCCTCCTACATAGCTTAGCATGAAAGAGGCTTGGAAAATGTCACCTGTCCAAGCTTACTGAGCAAGACAGCTAGACCCCAGGAAGTGTTGGGGGGTCTGCCCTGCTAACAGGTGGCAGATCTGGGTTCTGCAGCAGCAGGCTGATGAGAACCACAGTGGGGAAGGGTCAGCACATGGCAATGCAACTGTACCTAGGGGCACAGGAAGAGGTCGAGGCCCAAAGTGCCCACGGAGAGCAGGTGGCGGTGGACCGTAGCGAAGAGGTGGTGGAGGTGGAGGGCCCATTGCTGGGGAGGTCATGATAGGTGTTCCAGGGAAAGAAGGTGGACCTTTGGGAATAGCATTAGCCTGTGGGAGATGATTTTCAGTGTGTTACTCAGAGAAGTACTGACACTGCTAAATGCCACAACCATTCACCCAGACATCAAGAGGTGGAAGAGCAGAAAACAAAACCACACCCCTAAGTTGCAGCACACCTTCACAAACTGCTTACCCAGGGAGAAAAGGAAAAAATGACTGCACTCTCAGTGTCCCTTCACCAGAGCACCACCTGCAGTACCTAGGAGTGAAGGCCTCGTGTACCTTCTGAGATGACAAGTTTCCTTCAATCCCTTCAGAAGCATCCTCAGTGGACACCCCTTTGGTAGAAGGCCTGGCACCCTGAATTACAGATGGAGTTGTGCTTTAACACCACACCTAAGTCAGCTGCTGGGGATTAGTCACTCAAAGCTCTTTGCCTACAGTCCTTAACCAAAAAGATCCTGTTTCCTTAGTTCCACAAAACCCAGACAGCAACTGTTAGAGAACTCTTGTGAGGCAAAGGGACAAGTCCTTGGTTAGTGGTGCAGTTTGTTACTCAGCAGCTCAGAGCACCCAGCCTGTTAATCCTCTCCATCAAAGCAGTCTAACACCATATGCAGCCTCTGAATACTCACTGTAGCTGGTTCAACAGAAGGTGAAGAAGCAGTGGTTACACAAGGGGCTTCAGATTCTTGGGGAGAGGGCTGCTGTGGTTTGTTTGGGGTTTTTTTTGACAGCAAATAAGGATAGTGAGAGGATGTAGACAAGACAGAACATGATACAGTTAAAGGCAGCAGGAAGTACAATGAATCATGTACTCTAAATGATTCCTGAAGGTCAGGGTTTTCTCAGCTTACCACTCCATCCACTGCTGTGGAAGGGGAGGAGGTTCTTGGCACAATCAGGGATGCTACAGCAGGCCCAAGGTCTGTAAAGAGAGCCACAAATGTCAAGTCTTACTATGCCTGGGGTAAGGAAAATGGCTTTTACATTGCATCTTTGAAGTGAAAACAAAACTGGGTGAGTTGCAGAAGGCTGCAATCCATGTAACTTACCAGGAACAGACATCCTTCCAGATAACTCTGGTGGCCTTCGTGGAGCAGGGGGACCATCTACCAGTGAACCTTGGGGAAAACAAGAACCCCAGAGACTCCAATCAACACAAGCCTAAATATTTCTAATTTTCCTAAAAAACAATGACTGACCTGTGCATTAAAAAAGCAGCTATCAATACTTAACACTGTCCCTAGAATCTTAGTGCTCATGGGTTTCTAGCACAAGAGGTGGTTATCAAAGAAGGGAAACTTCACTGCTTACCAAATTCACCTCTTGGGCCTTCCCTTCGAGGAGCAGAAAGGGGCCGAGCAGGAGCTTCTATCATCTGTGTGGGTGACGGATTTCCTCCACTCACAGGTGAGGGGCCAAAAGAGCCATCCCTGCTCAAGGGCCCTGTGCCAAGGAGGAAAAAACACTTGATTTATTTTTCTACAATTCATCAAAGCCTTAGTTTAAAGGATTTATTGACTCAAAGACCAACCATTTGGAAGAAACAGCAGCACTTACCTCGTCGGGGTGGGACTTGGCGATTAGGTCTGCCTGGAGTTGGCTTTACAATTAATGGTCTTTGAAGCATGGCAATTTTTTGGTTTACTTCTATTAATCTAATTAAAAAAAAAAAGTCTTAATATAATAGATGCCAGTTACATTAGTTATAAAACATAATAAGGCAAAATGCATTGTAAAATGCTGTAGCTTTCACCGAATCTTATTTTAGCCATCAAAACTGTTTAATAGTAGTTTAAAATTCCTAACTCAAACATGTCCTGCACATCAAATGAGAGGAAATGGCCTGAAATTGTGCCAGGGGAGGTTTAGGTTGGATATTAGAAAGATTTCCTGACTAGAAGAGTGGTCAGGCATTGGAACAGGCTGCCCAGGGAGGTGGTGGAGTCACCATCCCTGAAGGTGTTCAAGAAAGGTGTGAACACTTTGGGACATGGTTGAATGGCAATGGTACTCTTAGGTTGATGGTTAGATTCAGTGATCCTGAGGGTCTGTTCCAACCCAAACAATACTATGCTTTAGAGCACACAAGCTTGCCCTGCTTGAACTCCTTCTCTCCCACTCATCACGCAGCACATTCCAAAAGCAATAAAACCAGTCTGTACTGCACTCACTTTTGTCTCAAGTTGGCTGCTTCTCTTTTTTCTTCAGCCAGAGCTCTCTCAGCAGAGCGGGCAATGAGCTGTCAGGGAAAATTTTGCCAACTTCATTAGCTGCACCAACCTCAAGTCAAATACAGATTCTCTGCCTCAGAAAAAGAAGAGCATCCTTACCCAATTGTCATGTGCCTTTTTCTCATGAGCAGCAATCTGAGAAGAAAAGGTGCATTTTAGTGTGTGAAAAGGTGCATTTTAGTGTGTTTTGTGTTGCACAAACCAGTATCTCCAGAGCACTGGAATGGTGCAGTACAAGGTCACACAAGAAGCAGCAAGCAAGAAGTTTACCTGGTTTTTGTAAGATCTCTCCGTTTTTTGCAATTCTTCTTCCATTTCTTGGATCCTTTGCCTGTACAAAAGAGGGGAAAGAGAGAAGTTTAAATGAATATTGTTCAAGAGCTGAAATAAAGGAAAACAACAGACTTCAGAAACTGAG
Source organism: Psilopogon haemacephalus (assembly GCA_013396835.1). Lineage (NCBI taxonomy): Eukaryota > Metazoa > Chordata > Aves > Piciformes > Megalaimidae > Psilopogon > Psilopogon haemacephalus. The sequence continues at coordinate 1,054,308 of VWZI01002648.1, forward strand.
GTTACTTGTAAACTTTCACTTCCTCAATGGCCAGCACAGCTTTTTCATCTGCTGCAGACAATTTCTGCTCCTTCTCCTGGCGCTCATATTCCTCCTGGGTTAGTTTTCTGCATCAGGAAAAAAAATAAGCACCATTTACTCCACCATTCTCCACCTACAACTCAAATACAAAGAGTTCCTCTCCTACCCACAGTGATAACAAGATCTGTAATAATGTGTGAGAACACAGAGAATAAAAAAGATTATTTTTTAAGAGAAACAAACACTGCCTTTTGAACCAAACAGACAAACTCCATGTATGAAACCTGAAAATGAAGGACTGGGAAGTTCTGTGAGTACCTCAAAAATCTCTCAGAATTTAACAATTGCAGACAGTTCATCATCTTCAGACCCTGTAGCTAACCTATCACAATTTGACTGATGGAAATCTGGCTTTACAAAAGCTATAAACAAGGCAACCTGCAGAAGTAAAATCTCACCAGGGTTGGAAACCAAGAAGCGAAGGTCTACTGAGAAAGGAGGAATGAGAGTGGTTTGGGTTGGAAGGGACCTTAAAAGATCATCTAGTTTCAACCCCCCTGCCATGGACAGGGACACTTCCTACTAGACCAGCTTGCTCAAGGTCCCATGCAACCTGGCTTTGAATACTGTCAGGCTTGGAGCCTCCAGAACTTTTCTGGACAACCTATTACAGAGCCTCACCACCTGCATAAGGAAGAATTTAAGGACCACATGACAAGAACATTCAATAATGATGTGGAAAGAAGTTTTTAAAGTGCTTTCCATAGCAATCTATTACATAGCCAATTTCAAGGGTCTTTTTGTGTTCTCATAGTTCACTAATATTTCATTTTGACATTTTTCTGGAAGTATGTATGAGGTCCATAAGGTTTTCATAACCTGCTGGAGCTATCCTACAAAAATGAACTATTAAACTAGTACTAAGTGTATTGCTAATAGCCACTTGAACAGAATCCACTTCCATGGCTACATATAGAAATAGTTCTCAGAAAAATTAAATTTGCAGGAAGTCCTTCAGTCTAATCTAGAAGTATTAACAGGCAGTGTAATGTCTGGAAAATGCTGGAAGAAGCTAAAAACCTTCAGAGAAGTCCAGAGGAAGTTTTCCTTGAAAAGTGTGCTATCCTTTATCTCTCCCTTAGGCATGTATCATGCCTGGATCTTGGAAGCTGTGAGGTCAGGGAGTTTCACTGCTGAGGTGCCATTTAGCTTCAGGTCCTTAGCTTGCTCCAACCCTCTGCTTCCTACAACCCACACCCCTGAATGACAGAACTTGCAGTTGCTTTCTCCACCAGGATTTGTCTTCCTACACAATTTAGTTGAAAATGTCCCCAAATCCCATCTCGAATTTTCCCCATAACATTGAGATGGTATTACAGACATTTCAGTAAGTAAACAAATGGATAACTGAGGAATGAGCACAAATACACAACTAGTTCTTCATTGCTAGCAATGGATTCACCTCAGCTGTCACCACCAACTCCACCTTGATTTAGTCCTTATCATTAAGAATGCAATAAACTCACAAGGCTGAAACACTCAGCTTCTACATGAAGAGAATCAGACTCACTGAACTGAGGTCAGAGTAACCCAAACAAATCTCAGTGGCCATTAGCTTCTCCTTAACACCTCTGTACAATGTAGCACAGCAACCATAGAATCTGCAGACAAAGCCCTCTATCTGCCCCCTCCAAAAGTTAGTTGCTTGGGTTTTTCTTTTAATATTGGAAGGCAACACTGTGCATGGTGAGACTCTCTTTAGGGTCTGTGAATGGTGGAAATAGCAAAAAAAAACCAAATGGGGGAATAGCTTCAGTCATACTAAAAGAGCAGTCATCAGCTTTCATTCCATCTTCAAATTATTTGATCCTTCTAAGCAAAGAGTATTTGGACAGTGCCTATGATACAATATGCTATGCTGTCAGAAAGCAATGAAAGGAAGGCTTACTTCTGGAGTGCCATCTCCTTCTGTTGGTAAAGCTCACCAAGAATCTCCACTTTCTGCTGTAGAGTTTTGCATTCATTTTCCAGTCGAGCTTTGGCTGACTGGAGCGAACCCGAGTCGTGCTCTAGTTTTTTTATTTGCTCTGTTGGAGAAGCAAAGATAGGTGAGGATGTTGTAAGAAGCTGACAACTGTTAGGACACTTACATGCTCCGTTTTCAAAATGCAAACAGCATTTCATCCTAAACTTACCTTCCAGCTCATGTCTTGCTGCTACTTCATCGCTCAGTTTGGACTGCAGAAGATTTCTGTCTTCCTCAACTAAGGATAACATAGTTTTTACCTGAAAAGAAGAGCAGAAAGTTTATGATCTGAGGCACAGCAGTCATGTGGTGGCATTTATTAGATACATTGTGCAGCCTACCCTGGAGACATCCATCATCTGCTTAATCTGAGTCTTCATCTTCTCACTCTCATTGTCTAGAAGAGAAAAATATATTTGTTTCCTCTGTGTCTTAACCCCAATTCCATGGACTGTGAAGCTGTTAAAAATAATGCTCCCTCTACACTTCAATCTGGGATAGATCTCTTACATGGTTAAAAAAAAAACAACAAACAACAGAACACCAAAAATATCCCAAAATAACAAAACCAAAACAACCCAAAACCCTGAACAAGCAAAAATATTTAAAAAAAAAAAAAAAAAATTAAGAACACAAACAAAAAAAAAAAGTCCTCCAGAACAAAAACCAAAACCCCACTAAAAGTAAGGAAGAAACCACCACAACAGAACAAAACCCAAAATGTAACAGAAGAAGGGGAGGCAGGGAAAAAAACCTCAACAGCAATTGTATGACCAGCACAAAAAAACTGCTAGATTTATCCCAAAAGGCATTCAGAAGATCCCTTCTTGTCAGTTCTTTTAGCCACCACACTAGTATTAATGTGAATGCAGTATCTGTTACTGGACATGCTATCTGAAAAAAAACAAAAAGTGGAAATTTCCAGCCCACATATACCATATGGTTAGAAAAAAGGGAAAAGGAAAAAAAAAAAAGGGGGGGGCAATAAAAGCTACAAAGAGGACTTTGAAACCAGAGATGCAGCAAATACCTATGCAACAGCTGGAATGGCAAACTGCCTGAGTGGTTCTGCAAAGGTCTAGTTCGATCTTTCAGATTTACAATATGTGATGACCTGAGGTAGTTATCTCTCGAGAGGTAATCACAATGCTCGTTAAGAATGCATGTTAAAAATCAATGGGGCATAAGAACAAAGCTGAGATCCTCAGCTTTTGGAACACTCTTAGTTACCAAGTTTTATACTCCATCTTGAAAACTGTGTTGTTACATTCACAGCATTTCTAAAAGGTAACCTAAAAGCAGTCATTGGACTTGTTAATGGTTTCTGCCTTCAGTCAGGAGATACTTTGTGTTTGAGGGTTCAAGCTGGCAGCCTCTAAACTCACAGGCAGCTACAGGCAAGGACTCCTCCTGTTCCCCATATGACATGACAGGAGCATTGCACTGCCCAGGCTTCAGCCACTGGCCTAGCAGCAGCAGGTGGGGTTACTGTACCTGGCAGCTCTCCATTGGCCAGATCTTCTCCTGCGCTCCACTCGTGCCCTTCCTCATCCTTCCTGGCCTCAGCTGCTGAATCCACATCAAGCTGTTTCAGCTGCATAATGCAGTTAGTTAAAACCTGGGAATGAAATAAAAGGTTCATTGAGGCAGAGCTGCTCTGCATTTTTCAAGTCTTTTCAAGTACTTTCTGGTGTGTAATGTTTAAAAGCAAGCTCGTAGTAGTGTGAACCTACTTCAATTTCATTTTCCTTGTAGGCGAGTGCTTCTTCTATGTCCTTCTGAGCTTTCTGATACAGTTTGATCTGCTCACTGAGCTCAGTATGTCTCTCACTCCAACCTTCAGCTTCTTTCAGCAGCTGTACAAAGCACCAAGGCAAGACGAGAATTTATTTTTAGTACAGGGTATATATAATGACAATCTACTTCCCTGGCAGCTCTGCTGAGAGCTGATCACCACAGGTCCCAGGTAAAGGGTCAGCTTCACAGTTACCACACCCAGCACTAGTCCATTGGTAGAACTGGGTGCTGGGAATCTTTCTGTATTATTATATGGTTTTGCTAATTTGGTATTTTCTCAGCCAGTATCCCAACATCACAACCTAACTGCTCATACACTTCAAAATGTGAGGAATTAATTTCAGTTCAGGGGTAATCAAGCCACATTCCTTAAAAGGCCATTTACTTAATACACAAAGAAAGCACACTGATATTTACAATTATTTGCAAAAGAGTTGTCATGACATTTCAGGGCTAAAGACCCTCCTCATTTAGAACTGCTTTTTGGCAATTGGGGAGGTACTTTTTAGGCTATCAGGTAGTGACAGAAGTAGGGAGAATGGAGCAAAGCTGGAGGTGGGGAGATTCAGATTGGATGTGAGGAGGAAGTTCTTCAGCATGAGAGTGGTGAGAGCCTGGAATGGGTTGCCCAGGGAGGTGGTTGGGGCCACATCCCTGGAGGTGTTTAAGGCAAGGCTGGATGAGGCTGTGGGCAGCCTGATCTAGGGTAGGGTGTCCCTGGGCATGGCAGGGGAGTTGGAACTAGATGATCCTTGTGGTCCCTTCCAACCCTAACAGATTCTGTGATTCTAATTCTTGACTGTGACTTCCTTCAGTGCTGATCATTAAGAATGCATATCCATCAGACTGCCATATGAGTACAGACTTTCTGTGAAAGTGCTGACAAAAACTCAAATTACAGGAACTGCAAAAAACCTTCCTACTGAAGAGATGTGCCTGTGCAGGCAGGTGTAATGGGTTTGAATTTTATCTTGATAATATGAAATGTGAAATTCTGACACATTAAGAGAGACATGCTGAAATTATACTCAAGAGAACTAAGAATAAAGCCTTCATATTTTCTTCACATGAGGAATAAAACTGCATAGCCTGGGCATAACTTACTTGTTCCTTGCTCTTTTTCAGCCGAGCATTCTCTTCCTGCACATGATGAAGCTCAGACTTCACCTTTTCTTCACTTAGTTTAGCTTCATTAAGGGCTATCTGCACCTAGATAGGAAGAAAAAAGGAACAAAAATATATAAAGTCAAACTGTAATGGAGCAAGAGCTATATATTACTTCATAAAAGGAACAAGAAAAAGGTCTGTGTGCACAAGCTACCATCTTTTATTCCATTCCAGGTATGAATTTTCCTGGTACAAGAAGTGTGCCTGTTGAGAGGGTGCAGGCAATGCTTTACCTCTGAAAGCTCTGCAGAATGTACATTGACAGCCTCTTGAAGTTTCTCCAAGGACTTCTGGGTTTCAGAGATCTACATAAGAAAAAGATGAGCCATGACTTTTCATTAGCCTGATTAATTATTTTACTTGTGTAACTGAACTTTCCTTTTATGCTTTGAAAACACCAATACATTTCCACTTAAAGCAGACATTAAACTAGGAGCAACACAGTGCTGCCTTGTCAGCAAGGTAAGAAACTGAAACACACAGCACATCATAATCAGTATCTCCCATGACTCTGCCCATTTGTGGCTAAGAAATTTCCCTGTACACCTGCAACAGTCTAGAATGAAAGCAACACCTGCTGCTGTCCTTAGCAACAGCCTCTGACCAAAACAAGACCAAAGGCCTTGCTGGAGCTTACTGTTCTTAGAGAACATCAGGCTTCCAAAAAGAGAGAGGGGGGGAAAAAAAATCTAAAGAAAAAGAAAAGTCCTAAGTGCCTCAAGAATTCAAGATCCTCACTTGCTATAGAACTAAATGCTCCCTTCGAGTACAAGGAAACATCTCAACAACCCAAATCCTTCAGCTCATATTGTTAGGGAACTTCCTGGCTCCAGCTAGGACACACTAGACTAGTCCATGACTTCAGTCATTGGTTTGTGTGTGAAGGCACATAACCACACAAGTCCATCAACATAACCTACCATCATCATCAACAACAAAATACAATCAGACTCTTTCCTCTTTAAGCTTGGGATGAACCTGAAATTTCATTTTGAGGACGTTCATCTTGTTTGTTCTGCCTCTATCTGGTTACCCATCAGGTCGTGACCAGCTTTTAGGGCACGTTAAGAACATTATAGGACAAAGGTGTGATTTCTCTTACTTTGTTCTGTTTCTTTTCATTCTTTTTTCTCTCTGTTTCAAGCATTTTGTGCAGATTTTTCACTTTGTCACCTAGCTGACGATTTGCTTCTTCCAGTTCTTTGACAGTGTCCTTGGAAAAAGAAAAACAAACCAGCACACGTAAAACATTCATAGATGGTTTAGGTTGGAAGGGACTTTGAAGATCATCTAGTTCCAATCCCCATGCCATGGGCAGGGATGCAGTTCCCTAAACCAGGTTGCTCAAGGCTTCATTTAGACCAGAAAGCTCAAGGCCTCAAGATCAACTAAAACAAATTTGCTTATTGACGTTTTTGCTTTCATTAGAGACAAGTAACTGTTTCTTACCTTAAGCCCTGCAGTTTCATCAGAGAGAATGTCTTTTTGTTCTTGGGCCACTTTCACAGATTCCTTTGCTTCCTTTATCTAAGCACAGATAGAGAACACCATCAGCATAATATTCAGCAAGAACAGAAAATTAAAATACCAGCTGTCGCAGGGACTGTGTTGTTAAATGAAAGCCAGAAAACTAGGAAGCAAAGGCTAGAATGATACCTTTTGATCATATTCTGATATCTTCTCTAAGATTTCTGTTTTTTCCTGCAGAAGGTTTTTAATCTTCTCAGCAAGTTGCTTTTCAGTCACTAGGGAAAAGGAAAAAAAAAAGGCAAGCTTACAGTAACTGTAGTTCATATGCGGGCGGGTGGCAAGGAATCAGAGCTATCATTACTACAGCTTCAGGGAACATTTCCCAGTAAGGACTAAAGCATAAATCAGGACAGTGCCAATTCCCTGGCAGTCAGCCCTTTTTGCAGGAGTCTAAGGATCTTCAGGCTTCATGTAAGGTTAGGACACCGACACAAAGCATACAGCTCTTGCATCCATTTCACAGAAGCTGCTCGTGGAACGCACAGTGGAGCAGAGTAAGGTGAAGTCAAGTGGCAGTGAGGATGTCAGAGCAATCTCAAACCGCTCTAACAACTGTGGGGAAACAACACCTTTCTTAACAGCCACCATTTTCTACTGTGTTGAAACCAAATATTTGGAGAGCAAAGACAATAGGATGAAAGCTCTGGATGGCCTACTGGGAACAGAAATGAGACTGTCAGCTAGCAGACAGCATCAGAAGGCCTCAGGGAGCTGCACTGCTTTCTAACAGACCTCCAAAGGGCTGTGACCAAGCAACACTTCTTTAGGCATGCATTTGTTTCTCAACCTAAAGAGGTTGCTAACCAACTCTTAGGATTCAATCAAGATCATTAACGTCTTTATTCTACTGCAAATTAAAGAATGTCCAATTGCCCTTCTTTGTCAAATCCTAAACTGCCTCAAGCTCCATTTGCCTCACAGCAAATCCAGTGGCACAAACAGGAAGCACTGATTGCTCCAACTGCATCCCACAGGGTGCAATGGCAACTGCTAACTCCTCCTTCCCCGCCCACATGCAAAATTCTGGGCCACAGGGTCCTGCTCTGTTGAGGAGAGCCAACAAGGACTGTGGAGGTACAAGACAGCTCTCAGCAGTCTAAGGAGAGCAAGAATCCCTCGTTAGGTATCTCTCCCAATTTTAATACTGTCACGAAGAGCAGATAATAGATTTGCTCTTTGGAACTCCAAATGTAACCCATCTTTTAAAGCATTTTGGTCACTCGTATTTTTCCTCTATTTTGGATAAAGATTTTAACAGCAACATGACCTTTATCATGCTTGAAGAGTATCTATTGTTCTTAGCTTGTTTCAATATGCTGTCATCCCCAAAACAAAAACTATTTTGGGGGAGGTAAAAAAGAAAGAAAGAGTAGATCTATGCTCCTTTGTTTTCTTTTCCCCAGAGTGGGAAGCTAAGACACTCCCACCCTGCCAATACCAATGTCTTCTCCCCTCCAATTACAGAAATCACCTTGCAGATCTAAGATGGATTTTTTTTTCAGCTCATCAATTCTGCATTAATTGTATAGGAGAAAAGCACAGTGTAACTATGAAGAAATTAGCAAGGAATGAATAGGCTGCCTGGAGAGATGGTGGAGTCACCATCCCTGGATATGTTCAAGAGACTGGATGGGGCACTTAGTGCCATGATCCGGTTGACTGGATAGGGCTGGATGATAGGTTGGACTGGATGAGTCTGGAGGTGTTTTCCAAACTGGCTGATTCTATGATTAAGTGGGAGTTTGCAGAAGAAAGATGTAGAGAGTTCATGTGAAGCCAATTACTTTATAATTCTGTTTTGTATACTATTATTAATTTCATTTACCACCTCTATTTCTTTTCCACTAAGTAAACTTTGATTTTGTATACTTGAAGCTGGAGAAATGCTCTTGTAAAAAGCAAGGTGCTGGCCACAGGTGTATCTTATTTGCATATTTAGCTCTACATACAGAATGTCTCTTTGTAACTCCACAGGAGATTGAGCCTCACCTTAATCCAAATAGGGAAGAGGAACTAAACTACTGCTTTTTGTGAGACACGACAAGCAAAAGCAGATCCACTGCCAGTCAGAAAACAAAACCAAACAGCAGCCCACCAGCAGGCCAACGGATCATATATATGTTGAACAAAGTGGAACTTTTCATTACTCTTTAATTTTCTTGTGCAAGCTACAATGTTCTCTCCAAATCGGATTACCAAAAGCAAAACTGAAATCTTCAGATTCAAGTAAATATCAGCTACTGGCCCAGCTTACACCATAACCTTAAACTCAGTGTTCTCTTTGAAAAGGAGTGAATAATAAATACTTGGTCCTCTGAAGAAAGCTTAAAAAAAACCCCACCTTTTAAATGCCTAAGTATTAAGTACACTGAAAAGCACAGAGAAACTTACCTTGGTATATTCTACTCTTTACCTATAGAAAAAAAAAAACAAACACATTAAAAAAGTGGTATGTGAAAAAATTTATAATTTTCCCTTAAGAAAAAAGCCACACTTATATGCAGATTAAAGAAGCATATGGAAAGTACATCTATCACTGCCAAGAAGAGTGTTGAATAACACTACAAACAAGCTTAAGCTGTTTTCTAATAAAAGCTTCCAGGCTAATGCCCTGGTCCTAGAGCCTTAGTAAATGCCTGTTTACACAGTCACTAAAAGGACAGCAGAAACTGCCCACGTCCAATTTGCAACAAGGGAGTGAAGCCATTTTGCATAAAACAACACTCATAAACTTGCAAACACACACAAAAAAATTTACATCCCCGTTCTGACCCTTTTAAAGCAATGTTGGTTTTATGTGACAGTTGCTTATTTCAAAATTAACACCACTAAAGAAGAACTTCAGAAGCTTTCTTCTTATGCTGCTTTGTTAAGCCTATTTTCTACCTGAAACTGACCTAGTGCATTCAGTATCAAAGCTATGCAAGGAAAAAAGTACCAATACTGTTACAGGGAACAGTCACTTTTTATTTCCTTTTGTCAAGTAAAGTATTCCACAGACTTCCAACCCTGTGCTGGGCTGCATTAAGAGAAGCGTGGCCAGCAGGGCAAGGGAGGGGATTCTCCCCCTTTACTCTGCTCTCCTCACACCCCACCTGGAGTACTGTGTGCAGTTCTGGAGCCCCCAGCACAAGAAGGACATGGAACTGTTTGACCCAGTCCAGAGGAGGGCCACAAAGATGCTCAGAGGGCTGCAGCAGCTCTGCTATGAGGACAGGCTGAGAGAGTTGGGGCTCTTCAGCCTGGAGAAGAGAAGGGTTCGAGGAGACCTTATAGCAGCCTACCAGTGTCTGAAGGGGTCCTACAGGAGGGCTGGGAAGGGACTATTCACAAAGTCTTGCAATGACAAGACGAGGGGTAATGGATTTAAATTGGTAGAAGGGAGATTTAAACTGGATGTTAGGAGAGAGTCCTTCACAGTGAGGGTGGTGAGACACTGGCATTGGTTGCCCAGGGAGGCTGTGTCTGCTCCTTCCCTGGAGGTGTTCAAGGCCAGGTTGGATGAGGCCTTGAATGACCTGTTCTAGTGGGAGGTGTCCCTGCCTATGGCACAGGGCGGTTGGAACTGGATGATCTGTGAGGTCTCTTCCAACCTAAACCATTCTATGATTCTATGATCATCACTGAACCAGACAGCTTTAAACAAACTGCCCTCTTGGATTTTCATCTCCCTGTTCCCAAGGAGATGCACTGGTATACTGGAGTGCACTTTCCTTGCACAGAAAATTATCTGTGTAGAAAAAGAGGAGGACAAATGCCTAGTGAGGGGAAAAAAAGGCGAGGAAGGAGCTCTGGGCTGAGAATGAAGATCAGGTGTTCAGGTTTCTAAATGCAGTGCCTGCAAGCAGTTGGACAGGACCAAGGGGAGGGGATTAACTGCTTGTTTTGGAAATAGCCACCACAGGCTCAAGTGCATAGAAGGCTTTTCATTTCAAACATCTGCTGACCTTCTCCCTCAGCCTTCTTGATTTACATAGTACTCTCCTATTCTGCTTTTGAAACTGCCTGTTACTAAAAGGAAATAAAAACCAACCAACTTCAATTAACAGCTTAAAGGAAACACTTCTTAGCTTGAAGAAAAGTACAACTCACTTTAGCTATTAAGCCTTCGTGTTAATGCTTTAAATGGAAATGGTAAAGACAGAAAAAGACTACGCATTGCTTTGATCCCAGCAGCGCTGAAAGAGTTTAAGCATAGAAGAGACTGGGCAGCAAGCAGCAAGTCTTGCATGCGTGAAGCATACTCACTGAAAGGCAGGTTCTCCAGAAAATGACAGCAAGTGTGGCAATTCCCACTAAGGCAGTGACAAGGACAGGCTCCCATGGAAGGCCATAGAAATCAGGCCCAGGGCGAATTTCCTCAGGCAGGGTAGCAACCAGCTGAAAACCGACAGCATTGACAACCATGATTAACCATCATTAAACACTTGGCCGAAAGAAGCAATCTGCCAAATGCTTTTATTCCTCTCCCAAAGCCAGAGAACCACCTAGAGCATTCTTGCAGTACTTTTTTTTCTGCGAACTGAAAACCGAAAACAACGAAGAAAACCACAAAGCAGTTTGATGGTTGCATTTCAGCTCAGAAGCCCAAGTATGGAGAAGACACCTGCCAGTGACAATCTGCTGGCAAAAAACTGCTACTCCAGAAGAAGCTGATACACGTATTTTGCGTTACACAGCACTAGTAGCTATTGGATCCGTTTCCAACTAATGCTCTAAGGGTGGAAATCTATGGAAAACCCGCCCCAGCTTTACATCTGGATGTTTGTAACAGTCCAACAGCAGCAGCACAGATCTCCGCTATCACCGCGGTCACAGGATCATGTGTCTGGTCACACGACTGCCAATCTGGAAGGCCAGAGAGCACCAACTGCCTGAGAAAGGTGCCAGTACCTGGTACAGCTCCGTACAGGGCTGACACAGACACGGCGCTCGGAAAACAGCCGGTCCTAGCCACGCGGAAATCGCTGCCATCTCCCTGTCCCCAGGTGACACAAGTGTGAGCTTCAAAGGAAGGCACACACCTGCCCCTGTACAGCTCAACCCAGGGGAGAGCTGACCTCTCCCCCCACAAGCGTTGGGAGGCAGGCAGCGATCCCTGCTCGTGTTGACGCCAGCGGACGCCTCCGCTCCCTCCCGCGGGGTTGCCCCACATGCCAGAGCGGGGGCGAGGGAAAACAGCCCCTTCGCCAAGGGAGCGGGACAGGTGTAGGCGGAGGTGACCCCCTCGGGGACGCAGAACAGCGACCGCCTCAGCCCATCTTCCCCGGGCCCGCGGGTGACCACTCGGAGCGCCGACACCCCCACCCCTCCCGGCGGTTCGGGCCGGCAGAGTCCCTCCACCGTTTGGCACTCGCCCGCTGCCCCACGGCGGACCGGGGAGGGCGGCCCGGTCCGGCGCGCGCCCCATCACCCCTCCCTCCTCCTCCTCCTCCTCGTCCCCCCGCACCTGCCGCAGCGGCCGCGCGGGGGGCTCCACGA
>VWZI01002648.1:1066528-1118744 GCA_013396835.1 Psilopogon haemacephalus
GGCGCGCGGCGCTACCGGCACCGCCGCCGGCGGGGTCCATGGCGGCGCGAGCCCAACTTCCCGGCACACGTCAGCCCTCCCCGACCCCGCCCCGTGACCCCACGGCGCGCGCCCGCGCGCGTCATCGCCCAGCGCCGCCCAGCGCCGCCACCCGCGCGCGCAGCCGCCATCTCCCGCGCTCACCCGCCGCAGCAGCTCGCGGGCGCCGGGCACCGCTCCGCCCGGGGCTCCCTGTGGGGAGGTGCCAGTGGCAGTGTCTGCCTCAGCCCCGCCGCCCGCGGGCCACCTGGCGCCTTCGTCGGGGTCTGGAGAGAGAGGAGAGAGATGTTACCGAGCGGCCGCGCCCTCCTCACTCGTCGCCAACAGGCGGGGAAGGGTTGCTACGGGGAACTCCCCTCACGCACGCCCCCGGTTTCTGCAGCATCTCAATGCTTCAAGAGGCAAAGTCCTTAAAAAGGACGCCGATGCTTTAGAAAGAGGCAAAACACCTTAGAAAGGACACCGATGTTAGAAAAAGGCCTGTGGATACGCAAAGAAGCTTTGCCAGGCCTGCCTCAGACAGCGCACACAGGACTTAAGCAGCAAGTCCACAACAAAGCACAGGCTCTTCGACTCCTAATCAATAAATCTGCATCATCTCATAATTTTACAGCACTAATAGCAATACCGCATAAGCTTTAAAGCACCTCTATTTCTACCCTGATCTGAAAGCCTGGCGCCTCTTCTCCCCGCTGCTGTTGCCATTAATTGAAGGTTAGCAGATAGAACTAACTGCCTGCCCAGTCTGTTGTTACACTGTGGAACAACCCTGGTGACCAAGGGGTTCTACAAGCCTCTCCCTTGCTTCTTCTCAGCACTTGAAGCAGTCCTCGTAGGAATTCCTGGCAGACAGTATCTGTCCATCATCAAGGAAGGGAGGGAAGATGGTCTAAAGCACAACTGAACTGCTTAACCACGTAAGTAAGCCACCAGGCATTAAAAATCCATTAGGTGACTTTGCATTCAACTTAAACAGTTTCCCTCAAAACTTAGAAGCTGCTCCTAAGTGCTTGGTTATGGAGAGGGTAAGGAAGATACATTAAGTGTAATCAGGGGTGAAAAAAGCTGAGCTCAGCTCTGAGAATGGAGTCAAAGGTAGTTCCATATAAAAACAAAGCTGGTGAAGATGATGGTAACAGGATCATTCCTTGACACAATGAGCAGTCAGCACATCTCAGCACACTCACTCCAGAGGGAGAAGGCCTCAGTGGGGCACAGTCATTCATTTCTCCTACTCCAACAAACACCTTTAGCCAGAAATTAATGAAGTGCTTGAAAGAAGCTACACTCCATCTTTCCTGAAAGGTAATATAGCCCGAAGTCACAGGTTCAAAAGGGCAAGAAGAGAGAGCACAGGATTCTCACTTTTACAGTGAGCAAAGAGGTAGCAAAAACCCAGACTTTAGGGAGATGAGTGGTAGTGAGCCAACAGTGCCGCTAGAGGGACTGGCAGGGGTGAGTGAAAGCCATGAGGACTACAGCAACATACAGTGAGGCTATTAGTGATAAATCTTGGCATTCAAGCGTGCGCCCCTGTAACGGAACAATACAGCCCAATTCCAAAAGGTTACCTGCACCAGTATCTTCACTGACACTCTGTCCTGAATTAACTGACCCAGAGGCAGTATCTCCCAGCAACGATCCTCTTCCACTGTCATACTGTTCTTCAGCTTCTCTAGGGTCTGAGAAGTTGGCCTCTTCATGTTCAACCCTTTCCTCCTCATCCTGCTCCTGAATAGGCTCTTCTGTCTTCTTATCTTCGAGCTGCTGAAGTTCCTGATTGCTCTCACCAATGGCATTTAGATTTGTGACAGATACTCTGTTATATTCAGCTTCTTCTGCAGCATCTGTGATAGACAGGGATAGATGAATAAAACACTGAGCTAAGGTGTGTCTCTTACAGCTGTCTCCACTGAAATACTGCATTTGACACAAGTCTCCTGATAACTTTTTTCAACACCTCAAGTTGTGTATTGCTTCCAATATATTCTTAAACTAATAACAAATCATTGTTTATATGGAATTCATGCAAAGTAGCAACAGCTGCAAGGAAATATTGTGAGGTGAAGTATGTTTATCTTCCACGACTAGCAAAAAATGGCATAGTTAACATTTACTGCTATAAAAAGAGCCTTGGTGAGACTGTATCTTACCACCTAGCACATTAATTAGGAAAAAAAAATAGGAAGCTTTTAGCAGACTCTACCACTGGTTCTTCCCCCATCAAAAGATCTGCCACCAGTATTTCTACTTATGCACTTCTATGAAATACATAGGCAAAAACATGATAGGGACACCTGAGATTTTAGGTGCATGGATTTAGTGCCCAAAGTTTGCATTTATCATTGGATCTCTCATAATGGGGTGCTAGCTAGCTCAGAAAAGAAGACCACTCTGAACCCTCCAGAAAATTCAGTGCTAACAATTAGTGTATCTGAATCCCCATTTCTTGAGAGAAGGAATGGCCTGAATAAGGCTCTTGCTAGCCATATCCATGCACAGATCCCACTTCCCTTGCACAAAGCATGGCCCATAAGAACAGACACGTTGAGCTCAGTATGTTCTCTCAGGATTTGTCCCTGGGCCACCCATCACCATGCCACAAACATGCCTTGAGAATAAGTAAAAACCCCCAGCAGATTCCCCATGGCTTCTTTCAATAAAGCTGCTCTGATTTTACACAGTATTGTCTAGGAGAGGGTTTTACTTCCATTTCATCTTTTTTATTAATGGGTTTAACATCCTACCTTGAACATGCAGCTCATCATCTTCCTCTTCTGGAGTAAATGCAAGTGGGACACTCTCACTTGCAGATGAGTATTTACTCCTTAAAGTATATATTAATTCTTGAATATCATCCATCAGGGCACTCTCCTCATCATACAAATCCATTTCTTTCACCACCTCCTCTTTATTTTCTGCCACTCTGGAATCCAGAACTTTTCCTACAACATCCATAATGCTGGATTCTGAAAACTCAAGTATCTGGTCCAAAGCTTTTTCTGTATCTTCGTTATTATGGCTTGCTTTCCGAGCAAGCTCCATCTCTACCTTCATGTCGTGGATCATGGCTTCTACCCTTTGTGCGTGCTGAAGCCCAAGGTACTTCTGTAGACGTATCACGCGCTTTTCATCCAGAAAATCTCTGATGATTGTGAGCCGCTTCACAGACTCGCTGAAGTCTGTGACAGTCTCATTGGTGGCTGCTGAGCTGCCTGCAGGACTGGGGGAACGGGCAGATTGCTGGTGGTCCTTTCTTGTATGCTCCAAGTTTTGTGCCTCTATCAAGTCTTTCTGTGAAATCCTCTCTGGAAGATGATCCTTCCTTTGGTTGATATCGTTCTCTTTTGTGTCAGGAGACTGGAAATTTTGTTCTTCTACAGCTGGTGGTTCCTCAGCTTCAAAAGGCTCATCATCATCTTCATCTTCCATGACATGTTCCATCTCATCCACTTCAGCATCCTCGCTCACTGGTACCTCAACTTTGTCCCCAGTCTCATTTGCATCTTGCATGTGGACGTTCTTTTTAGCCTCCTTGGAAAATGAGTTTGTTTCTTCTCCCGTTTCATAAGTAGGATTTGCAGCTCTCGGAACAGCTTCACTTAGTGCTTCTAATTCAGGGTTTGACCTTTTATCATTTAGTGTCTCACCCTGTACATCTGCAGCCCTTGCTTGTGACAGCTTTGCACTTGCAGCATTCTCATCTTCCAGCAGCTCTTCCTCTGCTTGTTTCAGGCCAGGGTCATCCTTGGCATCTGGCTCTTCAGATGGCAATTCTGATCTTAATGTTATTTCTTTCAGTAAATTTGTGCCCAGATTTCTGTCTGGATCTGCGTCCTCAGTTCCTTGCCGAGTAAGATTCTCTCTATCAGTATTCTGTGTAGTACTTTTTGATTTTTCTTCTGAGGAACTTTTCTTGGTGTTTTCTTCAAATACCGTCACTGTGCCAAGATGTCTTGAACGCTCTTCTTTCACATCTGCCTCTGAATACTCAGTCTCATTTTCCCATGGCCCAGGTTGCTCAACAGCTCCTCTATGGCTTGAGTCTCCCTCCCCTGTGGGGGTTTCTTTCACATTTCCCATTTTCATTTCAGGTTCTTTGCTAAGAGAGGTAGGGTTTTGATTTTCTTGATCAGTCTCCCCTGATTGTTTCAAATCTTCATGTCTTAGAAGCTCTTTCTCCAAAGCAGGAATTCCATGCTCTAGTTTCTCTTTCAAGAGGTCATTATCTCCTAAGTCACTCTGAGATGCATTTTTTACCTCTTCCACTGGTTTGGCTGGAACATCAACAGAAGGACTGTTCTCAGCTCTCCCTTTCTCCTTTGTTTTCTCCCATGATTTTTCATGTTTTAAATCACTTTCCAAGACCTCTTCCAAGATGTCATCCTCCAAATTTTTCTCATCCTTTTCTATTTGAGAAGGTGGCACTTTTTCTGGAGTTCTGTTGATATCACCAACAGATGGTCTTAAAGCATCTTGCTTGCTTTGAACAAATGATTTGGATTCCAGATCATCTCCTGGACGAGGCAAAGTGTGAGGATCAGGCACAGCTGTACTCTTCCGCTCTTCAGTACGTGATTCAGTTCCAAGCTGCTCTTCAAACTGTTCAGTTTTGTTTGTTTTTTCTTTTGAGCCCAGAACTCCTGTACCTACAAGCTGCTTTCTAAGGAGTTCTTGGGAGAGATCCTCAGGTTGAGTTGTTGCTAATTCTTCTCTTTTACTAATTAGTTTCACATCATCCTTACTCTCTTTTGTTTGTTTAGATTCTGACCTGTCCACATTTACACTGTCAGTGGACTTCTTGCTCTTACTGAAGGCATCCTTAAGAATTAATGCATCTGAATCACGTTCTTCCTCATTGTCTCTTTGGTTCTTTAGCTCTGTAGCACCCTTTGCATATTTATCAGGTTGATAATTTTGTGACTCAGTGTCATCATTATCATCTTCTAAACCCACTGGGGATGTAACATCTTCCTCTCCTGTGAAAGACAGCAATGGAATTTCTGCAGACTGATCTGCAAAGTCTGGCTCCTCCTCTGCATCATGAGCATCGATGCTCAAATCCTCATTCAGATCATCCTCCGGTGATGTAACAAGGCGAGTCACTTCATCATCTGATACAATAGCATCAGCAGTTGAGCCAAACTTTGTTTTCAAGTTCACAGAGAGCTCTCTGTTTAAAAGTGTATAGGCATTGACTTCTTCATTCTCATGGTCAAGTTGACTGGTTTCACCCTGAGGAACACTAGTGTTTTTGGTATTTTCACTTTCTAGCCCTTTTAGTTTCCCATGTAGCATTCCTGTCAAGTGCTCAAGTGCGATTTGATCTCCCTGAGAGTTTTCTTTGTGACTATTGACAATGGGGTCTCCCCCAGTATTTTCAGTTCCTTCTTTAAGGGAACTGTCAGCCTCCTCTGTCATGGTGAGGACTTCCTTGTCCTCTGTGCTTAGCTCAAGATTGTCTATCTCCACTGTATCAGCCTGTTCAATCTCCTTACTCCTTTCAGTTCCTTCAGCTGGTTTTGTCCCTGAGTCACTTGACTCAGTTTCCCCTTCATTTGCTATTGTCTCTTGCAATGGCTTCAAAAGATCATCCACGTTATAGTTATCAAAATCATCCCTTCCGCCATCAAAGCAAACAAAGTCTGTTTCCTGAAATACAAATGAGCATATAGTCACAAATACTGTTTTCTTGATTACAGTGAAGAGACCAAATCCATTTAGTTGGTTAGAGAAGGAAGGAACAGCAAAGTAAATTCTGTTAATTGTGCAGAATTAAACCTCTGGAGCCCCCAACCAGAACTCTTTAGTGAAAGTTTTACCCAATGACTCTTAGAAACCCAAATTAAATGTTTATGACTTAGGCCTGTCAAAGCTCTCCTAATGAGGAACAAACTGGAAGTCAGCACTGGAGTTGACAGTATTACACTTTACTCATCATGTATACACTTGAGTTAATTCACTGCTGAATGCCAGTGAAAAGAAAACAATCACTAAGCTTGTCTGTCACAATCTCTTGTGACTGTCTCTCCTCAAATGATCAAGTCCTCCACACAGGAGGTTCCTGCCAAGAAATTCCCAAAAAATAAACAGGAGGACAAGCCACTTCATATTCCCCAGGGCTCAATATTTGAGCCAGTTCTCTTCATTATCTTTACCTGTTATTGATAATGATACTATGTGATATGATCTGGACTAGAAGACTGAAAGCACCCTAAGTTTGCAGGTAACCCTAAGCTGGGACGAAGTGCTGTACAGAGGGACTTGGACAGGATGGATCAATGGGCCAAAGCAAATTGAGGTTTAAGAAGGCCAGGTGCTGGGTGTTGTACCTGGGTCACAACTCCATGCAATTCTCCAGGCCTGGGGCAGAATAGCTGGAAAAACATGCAGCTGAAAAGGACCCGGGGGTGCTGGTTGACAGCCAGCTGAACATGAGCCAAGAGCGTGCACAGGTGGTCAAGAAAGAAAACAGCATCCTGGCTTATATTAGGAATGGTGTGGCCAGCAGGTGGAGGGAAGTGATTGTATCCCTGTACTCAGCACTGGTGAGGCCACACCTTCAGTACTTTGTTCACTTTTGGGCCACTCACTATGAGGACAATGAAGTTGGTGAAGGGTTCTTTAGTCTAGGAAAAAAGAAACTGAGGGGAGACCCTCTCACTCTCTGTAACTACCAGAAAGGCAGTTGTAACAAGGTGGGTGTTGGTCTCTGTAGTAACAAATCATACAACAAAAGCAAATGGCCTCACATTGCACTAGAGGAGGTTTAGGTTGGATATTAGAAGAAATTTTTCACTGAAAGGGTTCTCAAACTCGGCAAGAGGCTTCCCAGGGAGCTGAATTCACTCCATCCCTGAGGTGTTTCAGAGATGCAGAAATTTGGTGCTAAGGCACATGGTTTAGCACCAGATTTGGTGGAGTTAGAGAATGGTTGGACTCAATGATCCTAAAGATCTTTTCCAAATGAAACTTCTATAGGGTTCTGAAGCTGCATCCACAAACAGGCCTCACTCACACAGCTACTAGTGCATGTTAAAGCCAGGTATGTGTGTAAGGGTTGAAGGGTCAGTTCTAGAATCACAGGGCTAAATGTTATCAAGTTTTGTTGGAGGTTTCAAGTGTTATCAGTAACAAAAAGTTTGGAAAAACAAACAATTTGGAATACATACCAAATAGTTTATGTGCAAACCAGCTATAGCAGCGTTTCTAGAGCTCAATCCAAACAAGTTTTGTTAGAAGACAAGCAAAATATTCAAGAAAAGAAAGACTGATGCTGGCACTTTGGGTTGATGATTACACACCCATCCACATTCACAGCTGTACAAACACTCCACTCCCCAACACACATGTGTATCTTTGCATATACGTAGCTGCTTACTAACAAAAGGTAACTAAGGATCCCTGAGAGTCCCATTTTCCACCTCAGGGATTTCACTGAATGCTGAGGTAACAAACACTAAGAAGCCCAATTAAAAACTAACAAATAAGACTTACATCTGTTGGTAATTCTAGCTCCTCATTGGAATAATTATGATTTATTTCAAGTAAATCCTTTGGAAAATATCCAAAATCGCTTCCAACCTGCCAGAAAAGAAACACAAGCAAGCAAAAGACAGTAAATAAGCTTTTAAAATCATGTGACTATTAAAATTCTAACTACAGACACGAAACACAAAGAATTTCTTAATTAAGGCCAACACCATGAATAAAAGAAAAATAATAGCAATACCTTGTTCATGCAGGTGTTTTAATTAAGCTTTTATGCTTAAGACTTCACAACACACCTGTGAAGTTGCCGAGGTTTAATCTTCATGTTCTAAAGCCTGATTTACAAGGAATTATCAGGAAAGTTGGGAGTGAAGCCCAAGTATTCTGGCTCATCTGCTTTAACTATTGTGCACTCTCACTGGCACCACTTATGCTTCCAAGTATTTTCTCAAGTCATAAGCAGATCTTTGACTAATAAGATTTACATCCCTGCACAGGGATTGTAGCCTGAAATGTGCTCACTTTGTACTTAAGGAGAAAAAAAAAAACTTCTTAAAGCAGATTTTAGGTAAAAGCAAAATTGTACCTGAAGTAATTATCTATTTTAAAACATGTGTGGAAAAGTATAACCCCTCTGCAAATGCACTGTTGCTCTTCAGTGACTAGTACAAGCAAAAAAATCAGTTGCAGTTGGCTGTTTCCAAGCAAGTCAATGTGCTAAGCCAAGCCAAACAGCAGAAGACAAGGTCTCTTATCATTCACCAGGTAACATCTACATAGTAATGCTCTCACTCAAGAATTCTGGCAACAGCTGTCAAGAAGCCAATATTAATAGCATGCTATCATAATGCAGATTAGATAATCCAGGCAATTAGACCTGGTGGACACACCTAGAGAGGTACAGACTTCCTAGACAACCACCAAAAAAAAAAAAAATATTCAAACCAAAGAGTGTTGGTCACTTCCTCAATATTTTCTTATAGGAGGAAGATGACAGTTGCCAGTTTTCTTGAAGAGTTTGTTTGGAAAGAACATTCAAAGCACAACTTAAAAGGGAAACCAGTCATGTCAAAACCATTCAGGACATATATTTATGTATTGTTATACTGATATCACTGAAATACGTTAACTTGAGTGGAAGTTTTAGAATCATGGAATGGTTTAGGTTGGAAGAAACCTCAAAGATCATCAAGTTCCAACCCCCCTGTGCCATAGGCAGGGACACCTCCCACTAGATCAGGTCACTCAGTGCCTCATCCAGCCTGGCCTTGAACACCTCCAAGGAGGGAGCAGCCACAACCCGTTACAGTGTCTCGCCACCCTCACTTTTCTGGATTTACAATGGCATAGAAAAAATAAGAAAATTGTATCCATTAAATAACATGCACTAATACTTTTTGGAAGGGTTTTTTTTTTTTGGTAGAGTAATTGAAGTAAGCACTCATACATTACAGTGGGGCACTGTGAGGATGATTAGAGGACCAGAGGGCATGACTTACAAGAAGCTGAGTGTAGTGGGTTTGCTCAAACCAACACAGAGGGACCTGGGACTTTTTAGTCTGGAAAAGAGAAGACTTAGAGGGGATTTGATAAATGTCTATAAATATCTGAGGGCTGGTCAGGAGCAGGAGGACAGGCTCTTCTCAGTTGCTCCCTGTGACAGGACAAGGGGCAATGGGTATAAGTTGCAGAAAAAGAGGTTCCACCTCAAGACAAGGGGGAACTTCTTTACTGTAAGGGTCACAGAGCACTGGCAGAGGCTCCCCAGAGAGCTTGTGGGGTCTCCTTCTCTGGAGACTTTCAAGGCCTGTCTGGATGTGTTCCTCTGTGATCTGAGCTAGATTATATGGTCCTGCTCTGGCATGGGGGTTGGACTTGATCTCCTTGGGTCCCTTCCAACCCCTAACGTCCTGTGATCCTGTGATTATAGGCTTTTCTTTTTAAAACTATTTCTCATTCAAATCTTACCTTCCATAGTTGGTATCTCTGAAGTTCATTACACATATGTACAAAACAAAAAAACCCCAATCTATTACCTCCTCACCTTTTGTAAACACAGAGACGTGGAAAAGAGATACGTATGCAGGTTTATCATTAAGAGTTACTGGGAATGGAAAATAAAGCTAGACAAATTCACAGCCTGTCCTTGCTCTGTATACTACACTTTTAGTCTCAATTGGCCTGTTTCTCAGTACAAACTTCAATCCCAGTTTTAAATGAAAACAAAAATAAAACCCAAAGCTTCAACATAGCATCCCTACAGACTGATCTCTGTGACTCCTGTTATAATTATACATCACAATTTGAAACTCACTTAGTGCAATCCAACTTGCTGACCGTACAAGTCCTCTGCAGTGACCCAGTTTGCCACTTGCGTGGTTTATGAGCCATATGGGATCTGCAAGCCCAAAATTTCATCTGCTCCTCTCCCTACAATTCCTCTCTTGTAAGGGAAAAAATGCCTCGTTGTGAAAATAAAGGAAACATTCTTCATTCTATACAGACACAACAGAGGAAAGGCACTACAAATGCCAAGTAAATAAGAGAGAAAAATGTGCATCCTTCATTTTTACTCCCTCCCTAGCTAAAATGCCGTGGGTGGATGAAACATGTAGCCATGTGTACAGCATCTCTCCCCACCAGTGTGACAGCCAGCTGAGGCACACTTGCCAGCCATCACTGACCAAGAAGTTAGACCTTCATACAAGCTAGTTCAATGAGAAAACTCACAGCTGAGAAAGATGTTCAAATGTTTTTCATCTTAAAAGTCCTCATCCACAGGTACCTAAAACTGCAGAACAAAGAATAAAGTCTGTGTCCTGGGCTGCATCAAAAATGTGACCAGCAGAACAAGAGAAGCTATTCTGCCCCTCTACTCTGAGATCCCACCTGGAGTACTGTGTTCATTTCTGGAGCTCACAGCATAAGAAGGATATGGAACTGCCAGAACCAGTCCAGAGGAGGACCACAAAGATTATCAGAAGGCTGGAGCACCTCCCCTGTGGGCACAGGCTGCCAGGGTCAGTGCTGTTCAGCCTAGAGATGGCTCCAGAGAGACCTTAGAACAGCCTTCCAATACCTGAAGGGGGCCTACAAGAAATCTGAGGAGGAACTTTTTACAAGAGTAGGAATGGATTTAAGCTTGAGGAGAGGAGATTCTTTACAGTGAGGGTGGTATGACTCTGGAACAGGTTGCCCAGGAAGGTTGTGGATGCTCCCTCCCTGGAGGCGTTCAAGGCCAGGTTGGATGAGGCCTTAAGCAACCTGGTGTAGTGGAGCATGTCCCTGCCCATGGCAGGGGGATTGGAACTAGAGGATTTTTACAGTCCCTTCCAACCTAAACCATTCTATCAATCTGTGATCAAAAAAGAGTTGGTTTGGCCTGTCCTTGCTGAAGGCACTGTTAAGAAACAACAGGGTGAAAAATTCCCTGATCTTCTGGGTCTTCTACATATACTCTGTCTTTCTATCTTACCCCTTAAATTTACCCCTCATATCTTCTCTGTTCTTACCCTACTTTTAAGATTAAAAAAAAAAAACAAACTCCAAAACAAAACAACAAACACAGCCAAAACAGCCGTTATCAATCAGCAGCCAAGTCCATTTCTCGTAATGTGAGGCCAGAAATAGTTTTCCCAACCTTGAATCAAAGCAATGAAGCCATACAATAAAGCAATAGTCTTCTGCAGCAATAATTTCAAGTGGCTTTGCTGAAATGTTATGTTAAAAGTAGGAGGTTTGTTTTTTTCCCCTGGATTATCTGAAGTAGTTTCAGAGTTCTGGGCCCTGCTAAAGATGAAGGCAGGGGAAATGCATAGCAAGGAAGTCTACATAACACAACTTGATGGTGTAAACAATGTGAGGTAGATGCTGAAGGACAGACAACTTTTATAGGAGGGGACAGTGCAGTGGACTATGAGAACATCAGGTCTGCTGCACCTTTTGGTTTGGAGAGGGGGGAAAAAAATTATCAAGTATTTTCCTGAAATTGATGGATTTGCAAAATTCACAACAGAAAATCACTACTAAATAACAATCACAGCGTATTGATGCCCAAGCATTTGGCTTTGCTTTATTACTGAAGTTTAGACAGCTCTGCTAGAAATTATGTGCCATATAATATGTGAAATATATAATTCAATTCTAGAACTTTTTTCACATGCTGAACACTCACTGAGCTTCATGGGAATTCTGTGAGCAATAAAAAATACAAGATTGGGGCCATTAAAAAAAAAAATCTGTTTTGTTAGAATACAGCATATTTGCTGGCACAGGGCAATAAAGACCAACAATAGCTTTAAAAGGGTGGGGTGAATTAGAAAACCAAAGGCAAATAAAAACAGGACCAAACTGCCATGAACTTTTTCTAAGCTCCTTTCCTATCAGATCGTATCTCTTCAGGTAAGAAATACTATTGTGTTTCTCCTGGCTCCTCAAAATTGATTTCAGCATTAGAGCCTGCATTTACAACTTGTTTGAAATAAGCCCCAGGTTGCTGTTGTTGAAGCTTCTCATACACAGAACCACACAAAATAGTAGGTGTTGGAAGGGACCTCTGGAGATCAAGTCCAAACCCCCCTGCCAAGACAGATTCACTTAAAGAAGGTCACACAGGAACACATCCAGGCAGGTTTTGAATGTCTCCAGAGATGAGACTGTACCACCTCTCTGGGCAGCCTGTTCCAGTGCTCTGCCAGCCTTTAATTAAAGAATTGCCTCCTCAACTTTGAATGGAACTTATGTTCAGGTTTGTGCCCGTTCCCCCTTGTCCTGTCACTGGTCACCACTGACAAAAGACTGGTTCCATCCTCCTGATATCCACCCTGTAAGTATTTTTAAGCATTTGAGGTCTCTTCCTAAGTCTTATTACTCCCCTAACCTCTGTCCCCAGCTGAAGATCAGAACGTCAGTTACCCCTTGAGTTGTTAGTTTCCATTTTGCCCTAATAAATCCTTCTGCCCAAAATTCTAAGAGGATGGAGCAAGTCTGTTGGATCAAATGTTACACATCAGCACACACAGTCACAACGACAAGGTCCCAGAAGGGCTGGGGCAGAAGGTTACAAGCCTTCCACTGGAATCTGCTTGCTCGCAGACCTCACTAGGTAGCCTGGGTTTAATTAGCAAGCAGCAGCCTGCCACTAGCTCCACAGCTGCACACAGCAGGCAGGGCTGCTCTGCATAAATCAACTCACTGGCATGGGAAGTCACACTGCAGGAGACCCCAGCACGGATAGGCTCAGACATGCCAGTCCCCTGCTCAACACACAAAGGTGGGCACCTCTGACCCTGCTGCAGCGTTGGCACACTGGGTGCTGCAGTATTACAATGAATGCAGAAGCAGTAAATCAAACTGGGGAAAGAAAAAAAAAAAGAAATATAGGCACTGAGTCAGTGTGTCATCACTGCCTTAAAAGGGACACAGAAAACAGCATAACGCAGTTTCAAAATGACAACAAATAAAACGGAGTTTTGTAGTTCTTTTAGACCTGCCAACTTGTTCAACTCAAAGCAAACATCCTTTTAACTTGAAGACACACCTAACTGTTGCATGAGCTTCCTATCAGAGAACAAACTGAATATTAACTCAGCAATTACCATGGACCTGCTGTCTCATCTTGCAGCCCACATTACACCTTGTTATAAGATGCAAAACTGGCCCCACGCTGCTACTCCGTGTCCCAACAACTGCCAGCCCTGGAAACCTGTACTGGCTAATTAACCAGATTATTTATGGCACAGTACATGTCAGAAGGGAATTACCAGCATGATACCATTATAAACTCTTCTTTAACCACGTGCTGCAGTTTTCTGCTCTGTTCTGTATCGTTCTAATTGGATTCAGCTCCTGCTGAAAGCTTGGTTGTCCACACCCAGCCCGAACAGGTTAGGGAAAGTGATGCATCCTGCTTTTCACTTAAACCACTAGTCCCACAGCCAACACCCAGGTGTTGCTTCAAGCAGCCTAGACCACGGTGGAAGGCAATTGTCTATCCCCAGAGTAAGAAATTATGTTGAAGTAGATTATTTGAACGTACAAAGGCATGTAGGGGAAGCATGGGCCACAAGGATTGGTTCTAAGCAATCTCCACACTATAAGCATTTTCAAGGGAAGTCCACAAAAATTGCTGATCCTTCAGGTATCTGAGTTCTTCTGACAGTCAAACAGGGCTTTTATCACGAAAGCCAAGAGGAGTCTTCTGTCAAACAACTGCAAATATGGGAAGCCTCTTTTCTCACTAACCCTCTTTTGATTGCCCAAAGCAGACAACAACTTGGATAAGGTCACTACTCCACAAGCGGCTACTGTATGTTACTAAAGCTCACAGAGAGATGGATTTTTAAAAAAAGCAAGTTTACCTTTATTATTTTTTAAAAAAGCAAGTTTACCTTTATTATTCTTTTACTTCCCCCCCCCTTTCAATTCTGCATTCATCTGAGATAAAAACAGGAAGACAGCAACTGAATATGAAGCAAAGAAATGCACTTAAAACATATACATGAATCAGCCTTCAGCAGGATTACACAGAGTGCAACAGGAGACCATGTCAGGGGTAAACCTAAGGGCACATAAAGGGTAAACTTAAGCCTCCCTAGATGGCAAAAGGAGGTTCGGTTTCCAGGCAGGCTCATGGGCAACCATTCCCAGTGCTGCAACGGGAGGTTGTCAAGAGAAAAGCAGTTTTCTAACAGTTTTAGCACACATTAGCATTGCCCTTTTTTTCACAGCACTTAATAATGCCTTAGTTTTGATCGAACCACATCCCATTTCAGGCTGATCTCAGGAGGACAAAATGGCATTCATCACTTTACTTAGAGCTATGTTCAAACCCTAAAGCATTCTCGTAGGAGGCAAAAGGGAAGAGAAAAGCTTACCAATAGAAAGCACCAAAAAGAGCAAGTAGAAAAAATGCTTCACAGTACTTACACTTCCAGCCCAAAGTTCGGTTGATTTTCCTATTAGCTTGTAATATACGTACACCGCTTCTCCCTTCTTAAAATTCACAAAGCGACAGTCAGGACCCTTAAAGTCCTGCATCGCCTTCCCCCGACACATCAACACTGCCCAAAGAAAACAAAAAGAAGATTATTACTTAAAAACAAACCAACAAACAACTGTTTCACGAAAGGAGTCCTTGCTAACTAGCAGCAAGAAAACCACCTTCAGCCCGGCTGCGCACCAGCTTATTTTGCAGATCGAGTCAAGAGATAGTAACTTCAGTGTAACTATAACCAAAATAATAAAGTATTTCAAAAGAAAAGAAAATTAAACAAATCCCAAGCTCACGGATCAGGCCAAGCGTTTGGCAAAGCCCTCGCCAATTACGTTTCAGAAGTATTATGCTACGAAGCTAAAGATCAGCATTAAGTGAGCCGAGGAGATGACACCGTATCCTAACGAAGAAACAGCACCCGGAGAGCGAGTGCATTACGAGAGGGTTTCTGGAGGACAGAAAATCCCTAAGGAGCTGTGGGAGCTCCGAAAACTTGACCGAGACGCTGGGAGCGAGGCAGGCCGGGGCCGGGTTAGCATTTTCCCGATCCGCCCCGGGTTCCGTGCCAGAGCAGGGGGTGCGGGGAGGACTTTGGGAAATGCACCCGGGAGACATGCGGCGCCTGCATCTTTTCCAGCAGCAACTTCCCGTAGAAGCCAGGCGGCCTCCCGACCGTGCCCAGCGCCAGAGAACGGGCAGGATTCCCCGCGCACCCAGCCGAACTCCCCGGGCAAGGGTCTCCCTCCACCCCCCAGCTCCCCGGGCGGGGCTCGGCACGTCCCCGCCGCCCCCCACTCACTGCTGCACTCGGGGTCGGCACAGCGCTTGCGGTCGGCAAAGCGGCGGCCCAGGTCGGGCCCGGCGGCGGCGGATAGGAGGGAGGGCGGCGGGGGCAGGAGCAGCAGCAGGGCGAGGAGCAGCCGGGGGTCCGGCGGCGGGGCTGCGGCCATGTTGGCGGGCGCCGGCGGCGGGGAGGGAGCAGACACGTCAGCAGCGCCGGCGGGAGGGCGATGTGGCGGGGGAGGGACCGACCGAGCCCGGCCCCGCCGCCACGCCGGGAGGAGAGCAGCGCCCGGACCCTCCCTCTCTCCCGGCGGCATCCCGATCCTGAGCCCCATTTGCATCTCCGCGCAGTCGAGTTGCTCAGCCGGCTGCGAGTTCGGCTCCTTTCAGGCTCCCTTGAGAGGGGGCTCCCTCCGTCCCGGAGGGGTAAGGTGGGAGGGCCCTGCCCCTTATTTCATGGAATCATAGAATGTCTTGAGTTGGAAGGGACCCATAAAGGTCATCTAGTCGAATTCTGCAGTGTGCAGGGACATCTTCAACCAAATCGGATTGCTAAAGCCCTGTCCGGTGCGACCTTGAATGTTTCCGGGGATAGAGCCTCCACCACCTCTCTGGGCAACCCCCCCAGTGTTTCACCATCCCCGTTGTAAAAAAATAATAATTTTTAAAAATCTGAATCTGCCATCTTTAAAACTTTTACCCCTTGTCTTGTTGCAACAGCCCCTACCTAAAAAGTCTGACCCCCTTTACGTACCAGAAAACCGTGATAAGGTCCCCCAGGGTTTTCTTTTATCCGGGCTGAGCTCCAACGCTCTCAGCCCATCTTCATACCTTGCCTTTTTGTGGCCTTCTTCTGTACCAGCTCCAACAGGTCAATGTCTTGTGCTGAGAACTCCAGAGCTGGACACTGTGCTTATTAATGGTTGTTTTCCCTAGCAAACGATCGCTACCACAGCGCATAAAAAGTGTAATTGACCGCATACCACCTGTCCCGACATGGGTAAGGACCTAACAAATTCAAGCATCCACCTCGCTGCTCTTCCTCCTGCCCCACTACGTTCACATCTGTGCTTGGGAGAAGTGAATGTCACCAAGCAAGCCTGTCATCTCTCTCTGCGACCTCCTGAGAGTTTGAGGTTAAACCTGTGGTAAACTCACTCACCCATAATCCCGCCAAGGAAAGCACAGGCAAATCAAGAGTTTCACACCAAACTGCTAAAAATGTAGGCTTCCCAACAAGCCTATTCTTGCCTTTCAGTAGCTTCAGCTTTCACTTGCTA
Source organism: Psilopogon haemacephalus (assembly GCA_013396835.1). Taxonomy (NCBI): domain Eukaryota; kingdom Metazoa; phylum Chordata; class Aves; order Piciformes; family Megalaimidae; genus Psilopogon; species Psilopogon haemacephalus. Next base: position 1,083,116 of record VWZI01002648.1, read on the forward strand.
TGTTTCAACCACAGATGTTTGCAAAACAAAGTTATATCCTGCTCAGAAGAGTGCCTTGCACTTCACATCCATCACATTTATAGTTTCAGAGATCTAACTTGGCAGAGTAACAGCGGAAGTCACAATGGTCATGTACAGGAGAAACACAAATAGAACTTTTCTCTCTTCTGTTTTTCAGACTCATGTTAGTTGTTCAGCATAGCCTCTCAGCGGATAAAGACAACAAAAAATGGAAGCAGGAAGGGATAGGTAATGTAAGAGAGTCTTCTTGCTGGTTTATCAAATTCAGTTTTGAATTTTTAAAGGGGAAAGTACTGAAGCTGCTTCCAAAATGAATAGGCGCTTTGCAGAACCAACAGTCAAGGGAAGGATTTTGCTTTTTTTGTGCATGTCAAAGGGCAACTCTGGCCAGCTGAGATTTCTTTTTAAGACCTCTTTTAAATGATATCTCTCAAGAGTTAGCAATTATCACCACTAGCTCCACTGCTTATATTATCTTATCCTCATGATTACTTATTTTTACTCTCTGTACTCTCATTGCCACAGCCTCATCATATGGGGCCTGAGATCCAAGCTTAGTTACTGCTGAGGAATCTCTGAAAAACATGCAAGCCTTTTACTTTCAGCCCCTATCTAGAGCAGTTTAATATTTTCATCACATTATGAAAGGGCATCAGGGCAGAAACAGGTTTCTTCCATAGTACTGCAGTGAAGAGCTTTGGCACCTCTTTGCCCACCTTAGATGTCCTACAAGTTCTTACAGTCCAGTCCATCCTGAGGTTGAGAAAATGTCCATACACTATAGCAATGCACTGATTCACCCCCCTAGTGCTACATGTGTTCTCCAGGGCCAGCACAGTATCATGGCTGTAGCATGCAGCATTGCTGACAGCCCCCCTGGAATTTTGTTGAATAAAATTTAGAGGTGAATTTTATCACAATTTGCAATATGGAAGTAAACACACTCAAACGTGTTCTATGATGGCCGTAGGAATGAAAGATGTTTTCCCCATGACACTATATTTCTTGTGGCTTAATTCCCAGTCTGATTTTTTTTTGTCCAATTGCTTGTGAAGACAGAGCTGCTTGGTAATTTCTCATCACTACAAGGTTATCAAGCTTACCTTTATTAAAAGGCCAATGTAAAAGGTAACAGTGACTGTGGTCATAAAGACAAAGGCAAGAGAGAGATGTGAAGAGAAACATACTTCTTGCATAAGTCATTGCCCTTATTGGGCAGTAATAAGTAGCCTGCAGCCTGTATGTATACACAAGTTTACTACTGTAACTGTCCAGCATTCCCTACAATTTCAAGTATTTCATAGTGATAATCTACCCACTTAGTAACATACTTAGCTTTCCCCAGTGTATGACACAAAGGAGAAATATCTCACTTAGTTGAGGCTTAAAGACAGAAGGATATTTTGGAGCATTCAAAAATTAGTAGATGTGGCACTTCAGGACACGATTTAGTGGTCATGGAAATGTTTGGTAAAAGGTTGGACTTGGTCTTAAAAGGTCTTTTCCAAGCTTAATGACTCTAAACTGAACTGTGAGAATAGTCCTGCTGTACATGAGGAATCTAACAGTTTGTGTATGTCTACAGTCACAAGGCCTGCACCTCTCCTTCACTGAAGTATCTACTAGAGTAACTAATATCCATTAACAAGATCATCACCAGACTCTCACTCATGTACAACACAAGAATAGAAAAGTAACAAGCAAAATGTGGATATGCTTCTAAAGTAGGAATGTTAAGAAATAAAGTGGAGTTTTATAATAAAAAGAAAAGAAAAATGGAGCAAGCTGGACAGTGAAATTAGGGCACTGACATAATGAAAGTTCAGAAATGTTGGAGAAAGTGACACCACACTTGAGGAATGCAAATGATCAATGAGACGTTCACACAAGGTACAGATTATAAAAAATGGACAAAGAAGTAGATACTGTTAAAGATGTGGTGCTAAATAACAGATTATTGTCAAGATAGTCAAGTGCCATAACAATAATACAGAATACTTAGGAACCGAAATGCTGGTCACATATTGGAAGAATACAGGATTAGAAAAGAACAGAGACTCCTGTTATACTCACATAGATTTATTAAATGTCATGTTGAGGTTTAATGTTCAAATGCTACAGACAACTGCTTTGCCTTGTACTATTGCCTTGACACTTTGTTATTGACCACAGTTGAACCAGGGTACTGAATTACATGAACCTTTAATCTGAGCCAGTTTATTATTTACTCACCCTGACATGGCAGAGCCTTTCTGAAAAAGACCTGTTAATTCTTACTTGGAAGACTGGACTTTACACACATCAAAACACTCCATGGCAATGTCAGTTGGCAAAAGTGATATAAAGAAACAAGGTCCAGTACAAATTTGTACAAAGAAGATTCTGTGGTTGAGGCAGGAAGATTTCTAGACTCCAAGTACTCTGCAGGAGCACAGACAACATTGCTGCTTGCTCTATAATACAAAAGATTTTGAATTGGAATCCTTTTCTTCCATGTAACACGGTATTTTAAATTATTTNAGTACAGCTAATAGACAAAGTGAGAACAGCATCTAGTTCGTTACAATTTTTACAGTAACCACTGAATTAGCCACAGCTGCATTAATGATCTGATTGTGTTACCTGTGGACCTAAACATCTCTCTGCCACACGACTGAACACATCGGGGCAGCCTCCCATGGTAGTTCTGCTCCCTCCTCCTCTGGCCCCAAGCAGCCTTCCCTGGGCAACTGCACCGCCGGTGGAGCCAGCTCCCGGCCTGCCTGCTGCCCCAAGGCAGCTTCCCCCCCACCTCCCGCCACGACCCGCTGCACTGGCAGCGCTGTGACCTCTGTACCTCCGCGGCTTATATCATCCTTACACCTCCCTGCTCCAGCCTATGGATCCGTATTCTCTATTTATTTCGGGTGGAAGCAAACAACAGCTTTGGCAGCCGCTCGGCCCGACGCCGAACCCGACAGCGCCCGACCAACTGTGGCGCCAGGGCCTCCCCGGATGGCAGCATCGCTTTCTGGCCAGCCCCGGGAGCCCGTTACAGAGGAGTGCTGAGTACCGAGGCAGACGAACACTTTCCCCATGCTGAATTCAAAGCAAGGAGCCGGACGCACAGCCCCGCTTCGCTTGGCCCGTCCTCGCCCAACGCGACCCCATCAGCGCCCCCAAGCGCGCCCCCTCGTGTCCGGTCCCGCTCAGTGCGCATGCGTACGGGCCCCTTGCCCGGTCCATGCCGGCGAGGCAGTGACGCCCACCTCCGGCAGCCGCATGCGCACAGCAGTGCTTTTGGCACGGCCGCCCCCGGCATGGCGGCAGTCGTGCCGCCTTTCCCAGCGCGCATGCGCTTGCTGGCATCCCGCCTAGCCGGTCGCTTTTAGGCGCAGCTCTCGCCGAGCTGTCTCAGTTCCCTTTCACGGCGCAGCCGGCTGCACAAGTAGAGTTTGGCTGGGTTAGCTTTAAGCGACCAGAGGTTCTTGAGGTCTCCCTGCAGCGGAGTCGCCTGCCGGAGTCAAAGATGCTCGCTGCCCGCCGCAGCCGGGCGGTGAGGCACCGTTAAGTGCGGGTTAAGTGCTTGTCTGTGGCGCCATGGACAGCCTTTTGGAAGAGGAGGAGGGCGAAGTGGCGACGGCGGAGAGTCCTGCTGCTCAGGCGAGGAGAGTCCTGCTGCCAGCCCTGCACCTGCCCTTCCTACCGCCGCACCTCAGCCAAGTAGGTAAGAGTACATCTGCCCGGCGGCTGCGGCTGTTCTCGCCCCGTTACCGGGGACGCCGTTCTTCTGTTCTTGGCGCCTGCGTGCACGGCCTGCCCCTTCCCTTCGTGCTTCGCCGCCTGTCTGCTTTCGGGCTGGGGCGGTTGGGGCTCCCGGAGCCCCATCCCTGTAGTGTGGGGGCCACCCGGCAGCGTCTGAGGAGCCTGTGGGCGGCTGGCACACATCGAGTGAGGGCCGCTGAGGCGGCTGCCAACGAAGGCCTTGTGGCTGGAAAGGCTCTGGTGAAGCTGCCTCAGAACAGCCTTATAGCCAAACGCTCTGTCCGTGGCAGGTGACTTCTCAGTAACTTGCTCAGTAGGACTTCTAACTACATTTAGCCACATTGTGTTTAATGTCGTCGTGTTCACTTTGAGTTTTATTTTCTTGTTAAGTCTAACTTTGGGGTTAGAGAAGGCTGGTTAGAGGCAATGCAGAATGCACTGTAATAAAATTGCTTCAAAGCTACCATTTGAGTTGCTACTTTGCCTACAGCGGTCAGGTAGGAGGTGGTTTGGTGAGGTCTGCGTGTCCTTTGCAGAAGGCTCTTACGGCTCGAGTGTTGTAGGGACATGTTTGAAGGTTGAACTTGATTGTAGAGGAGGGCAACTAAAACAGTTCTGTGACAGTCACCTATAGCCATCAGCTCTAAACAAACGTGGAAACGAGGCTTCAGATTTGTGCTGTAACAGGAGCTGAGCCAATATCCCTGCTGGAAGGGTAAGTGGCTTTCCAGTCATGTACTTAGAACAGTTCCCTGTGTTTATCCTTGTTCATAGCAGGAATTGCTTTCACACGGGGATAGCCTCTTTGTGTGCTTGCAGATCTTCAGCACAGCACTCACATAGGCTTGGGTGATGATTGGTAAGGCAAGAGAGTTGTCCCTGAAATGTCGCAAAATGTCCTGTGAAGTGACCAAAGCACTGTGGTCTCATTGTTGTAGAGCAGTAGTGTGTGACCATTGGTTTCTCACTGTTTCAGGTGTCTGCAGCTGTGTGTTCCTTGTGGAAAACACTATTGCCTATTATGTTTCCAGTTGTTGCCGGAGCCTTGTGTGCTGGTTTGAGGCTAATTGGAATACTTTGATGAGAAAAATTAGATTATAGGCAGTGAAAAGAAAACAATGGTGATGTCCACTTCACTCATAGGTTTACTGAGATGTACTGAAGCAAGGACACAAACACAAGACAGTGTATCAGTCACTCTCTCTGTGGCATCTGATCTCTCTCTCCTTGACTTCTAGCTGGAATTGTATAAGCCAACTAATCAATTCTGCTTCTAACCTCACCTGGCCAATCTTTCCTGCTTACCTTGCATGTAAGGTAGATTCTGGGATAAGATTGGAGAGTGGGGAGAAGGTGGAAGGGTGGTTGGGAGCCCCTCTTGGGGACTGTGATCTCTGGATGGGGTTTTATGTTACTGTATTACTTTTAACTTGTATGTAGCTGCAAATATCTGTAACGTACTGTAAATATCTGCTTGTATATTGTGCTAAGCTGTGAATATAAAGCTTCATTCCTTAACTTCCAGCTGGCTGAGTCTAGTCTGGGTGAATTCAAAAGTGTTGGGGGGTGGGGAACTCCCAAACCATCACACCTTGCTTCACTACAGACTAGTAGGGTGTTTAACTTTAAATCCAATATAGCTTAAAATTACTTTCTGTAGTGCCTGAGGAAGACCATGCAAGACATACTGAAATGATAGGCACATCATCTGAATAAGGGCTGTGACAGTTGTGGCCTTTGATTATTTGTTTTCTTTTGTTTTGTTTAGTGTCTTTTCCCCAACGTAAGTTAGACTTCAGTAAGAGCAAGGAAGCCTGTTTAAATTACGTTCAGGATGCCATGCTACAAAAGCAGTGGGAAAGGGCTGCAGAGTTTCTGGCCTGCTATGTTGAGTTTCTAGAGAAAGACTTTTCCAGAGAATCTGTGGGTCCAGCAGAGGTAAGCCAATGTCCCTTAACAGAATTATTTTGTGGTTGAAAAAGGTACTTCCGAGAAGTGTAACACTTCATGAGCAACATTTAATTACAGCCACGATTTAACATTTTTTTTCCAGTTATATTAAAAAAAAAAAAAAGTCAGAGGTAAGACCTGAAAGGTTAAGTAGCTTTCATAAACTATTTTAATTAAAAAAAATTAAGAGAGTGACACTTCCAAAGCATATAAGAAGCTACTCAGATGCTGATGTAAAAACCCTTGAATGGAGGCTACAGAAAATACACCAGACCTCATAACTGGTAGTCCTTAAGGCAGCATGCTGTCCAATTATGCAACAAAAGTTTGCCTCTCCTTGGGTTTATGTCTTGACAGAGCTTGAATTCTGCTGAGATCTTGCTTTCAGGGATGCTGAGAAACCACATTGTTGTCTGCTAGTTTTGTGCATGGGTATTTTGTTGTTATTTTGATGATTATTTTTTTTTCCCCCCTCTACACAGTAGATGGATACTTGGCATAGTGTAAGGGCTGTAACTATGAAAAATCATTGTAAAGTAATTCACTAAAATGGAAAAGCAGTAATGGTTTGATAGTGGCCTCTCATCAGTCAGAATATATTTGAAAGTTCTTGGCTTTTTTGGTATTTTTAACCATCTCCTTCAGTACTTGCAAGAACTCCTGGCAGGTACTAAGGTAGAAGCAGGAGGAAAGGGTCAGAAATGGAGCGTTTGAACATGGCTTAGCCTGCTGGAATATTTGGTTGTATTTTTAGGCAGATCTTGGCAACAAGTTCATGTAGATCTAGTCAGAAGTAATCTTCATTACTAAGTTAATTATTCAGAAATAATTGTGTACCTTGAGTCTCAGTGAAAGCATATCAAAGAAAAACTTTCAGTAGCAGGAATCTTTTTGACAAATGCAGTTCTCACCAGCTTTGCTGGAGTGCTGCATTTATGAGTAACTGTGAAGCTCCCACTGGCTGTGAAAGTCTTGATGATTGTATTGATTGCAATAGCAGTAAGTAACAGTTTTTAATTGGCAATTCAAATGTGAACCTTTTCTCATATGCTACAGTAAGTTTGATAAGACTGTATGTGTGGTGACTTGTTCTTTTTATATTAAGGCCATTTTTTAACCTTTCTCACTACTTATAGATTATTTGGAGAATGGGAGCTGAAATTTTGTGCCATCATCCCCAGAGCAGCATTAGAGAGTTCAACTCTTTCATGGAACAGATGAAAACTTTAGGATTTAAAAGGTATTTGAAGGTGAGTGTGCCTGGTGCAGTGTTGATGATTTTCCATGTTTACCTGAATGCTTACTTAAGGATTAGCTTCTGATTTTCTTCTGAAATGCTTTACTGACAGGAGTGAAAAAAAAAACAAAACAACCCAAAACATCTGAGTTAACAATTGCATGTGTGGTGGGTTAAGGAACTTCCTTCCCACTACTGAAATTTACAGTGTTTACAGCAAAGCAAAATTTGTAAGCATATATACACATAATGTATTTACAATAATATACAATTAGAAATAATATTGACATCCAAATTCCCTCTCAGACAAAGAAGCTGCCCAGAAGGGACTCAAAGCCACCCTCTCTGTTTCTTTCCCAGACAGAAAACAAAACTGGCAAAGCTTACTTATTATCTGTTAGCCAAGGTTAGTGGAAAGCTTAGAAAGCAGTGAATAGATCCAATGCTCAGGAGAAAAGAAAGCAAAAGACAAATTGCATACATTTTGGCTTTTTACTCCTTTAAGCAAACCAATTGATGATATAGAATTTTTACATTATTTTCTTTTTACAACCAGTCATCTAATTTTTCTCATTGTAATATTCCAATTAGCCTCAGACCAGCACAGCATGATATTTTAAAGGGTTTTCTCTGTCAAACTGTGTCACATTTGTTCTGTATATTGGGTCACATGCAGATCATCAGTCCTTGGAATTGCTTAGATCCTTCAATTTGAAACAGTTAGATTATTTTCATGCATGCCTCAGTAACATCTTATTACAAGGCCAAGTGTAAGCTCCTGCACCTGGATTGGCACAATCCCAAGCACAACTGCACCATAACTGAGTGGTGAATGGCTGAGAGCTGCCCTGAAGAAAAGGACCTGTCTGGGACAGTGACTCCACCACCTCCATGTGCAGTCCTGCATTTTTCTCCAGAATTCCTTGTAAAGATACTGTTTGGACAAAAAAAAAAGGGGGATTTTTAACACTGTAATTAAAATACTGAGAATCCCTGATTTTGTGATCTGAAACACTGTGTTCTGGACTATTTGAATTGCAGGTTTGTCTAGAGCACAGCTTTCATCTCATGTGTAATGGACTAATGGATGAAGCTTACCAAAACCTGTCTATGGCAGAAAGTTGGAGGTTTGGAGAGCATGCAACCACTCAGGTTAAAGAAAAGAAACTGATTCAGGCTTACAGGGGACTGTTGGACTATTTCAACTGGTGTAAGCAGAAGAACATCCTGTTAGAGCATGGTAAGTGATTTGTATTGAGCTGGGTACTCCAACTTGCCTGTGTAGATGCCATGGTTTGCAATGACACCTTTACTTTCAGAATCTGATGATTTGGATGGTACAAAATTCTGTATCAACAGCAATGGTGGTGCCAAAATAGCACACTGACCAGCACCCCTCCTAAGTGTCTCGAGATGCTGCTTTTAAGCATTTCTTATCCAGCCTGCAATACCTAAAATAATGATCAAAGGAATGTGTTCACTTAAAGCAATGGCTTAATAGGCGTATAAGTGCTGCCAGTGCTGCTGCCAGAATTTGGGGAGGTGGCAAAAGCTCCCCAAAACTTGTTTCTTTGAAGACAGTGTCTTGGATTGAGTTGAATCTGCTGATATTTGTACCATGCTGCAGTCATGCCTGCTTCAAAAATCAAAGTATTGTAACTGGATTCAAGCAATATGAGGCTTTAAGTTCAGATTGCAATATGAGAGGCTTCCTGTTCCAATTGCTGCTTCTGGTGATCATCTCTTGGGTGCACCACTTCTCACTAATTTTGTGTCTGTCTTTCATGTTTTGGCAGGCCAGGATGGCTTTGAAGACTTATCTGTTGAACAGGAAATGCACAGTTGCTTTCGGAAAGCCGCAGTGAACTTACAGGAGATTATTAAAATACCTGGAGTCTGGGATCTCTTTGTGAAATGCTATGTGGATGTAAGGGCATGCTTTGCAGACACCATTCTCTTGTGTTTAGCTGTCTAACTTTCATTGAGATGTCTGTTTTTTTTTTTTTTCCCTCTCTGGGTAACAAAAAAAGTATTGTTAAAATGACATCTATTTGTGTGTCTCACGGGCCATGATTTAGAGCACAGTTTACTCCTGGTAGAATTGAAGAGGCTGCACAGAGTGGAGAAAAAAAAGACTTATCTGTGCATTGCCAAGAAAGAGATAAGCAAACAGCTTGCATGTTTTTGTTTTCATGGAGATAGTACAGAAATTGGAGCACAGCTGCTTTGTTTAAAATCCTGAAAACAAGTTCTCTTTTTGGCAAGGTAGTGTTGTTCTGGATAACTAAATGTCAAAAACACCAGATATGCAGCCCCTCTGTTCTGATTGTTTGGTGGTTTTGTTTGGTTGGGGTTTGTGTTTTTGGTTTTTAATATCTGTTTAGAATTTGTAATTAAGTTCAGAACCTTGTATTTCTTAATCTTAAAATATTTTTAAAATTACTTGCTTCTAATAAGTGCTGACTTCTCTGTGCACACCTGATGGAATTTTGGTGCTGACAGCTGCCAAGTTCTTTCATTGAGCCTCTCTTGAAAGAGCTGGTGTCTCTTTCCAGTGAGCAAGTGCTGGTAGTTTTGGCATTTGTTAAAGGATTTTTTTTTTTTTTCCCTCTATCAGCTTTTGTGTGAATTTTTGCCTGTCTGTGATGAGAGTGGCCAGTAAAATGAAAATATGCTAGACTTAGTCTTGGCCAATACGCTGTCATCTAAGATAGAGCCTGTGCTATTGGATAGTTCTGTGGCAGCCCAAAATTAATTGGGAGGCTTTGATTGCTGATATGTGGCAAACTAATGACAGACTTTAACTTCTCGTAGTTGTTGGAGTTCTATGGAGACCACAATGAAGCCCGCCAAGTATTAAACGAATATGCCTACAACTCCAAGTTTCCTGCTAATCCCAATGCTCATGTTTACCTCTATCAGTTCCTGAAGAGACATGGTGAATCAAAGAAAACACTCATATCTGCACTGAAGGTACTCCTTATATAGTAGATTCAGTCTGTGGTCATTCATGTTGTCTGGTGGTTTTACAGTTTGGGTCACCTGAGCTCTCCTTTTGAAGTTATTTACCCTATTGTATTCCTTGCAGAAAGCAGAGGGTTAGAGGAAAGGTAATGGGAGGAATGTACATGGGAGGCAAGCAGAATTGTTTTCTGTCACAGAACCGTAGGGGTTGAAAGGGACCTCTGAAGATCAACTCCAACCTCTCTGCCAGAGCAGGATCACAAAACATGTCCAGGCAGGCCTTGAAAGTCTCCAGAGACCGAGACTCCTCCATCTCTCAGTGGAGCCTGTTCCAGTTGTCTGCCACTCTCAAAGTAAAGAAGTTTCTTCTTGTGTTTAGGTGAAACTGCCTATGTTCGAGTTTATGCCTTTTGTCCTGTCACTGGTGACCACTGAGAGGAGTCTAGGTCTGTCTTCTGACACCTACCCCCTAGATACTTGTAAGCATTAATAAGATCCCCCCTCACCTTCCTCTTCTACAAGCTAAACAGCCCCAGCTCTCTCGGCCTTTCATTGGATAATAGACATTTGAGTCCCCTCAGCATGTTAGTGCCCACGTGCTGGACTATAACTTTTTGTCCTTCTTGAGCTGAAATGCTCAGCTGCCTTTGAATTCAAATCTGGATTGCCTTTTGATGCATGGTATGACTTATTAAAAGTCAATAAATAAGTTCAGAATGATTTTTGTCTGCTTGGAGAAGGCTGTGTCAGCAGTCTAGTACATCAAACATGCTTATTTCTGTTAGAGTTCAATATGTGCAATACTGAAGGAATGATGAGATATTTCTTTCACATTGATCCTGGCTACCAATTAGTTTCTCTGCTTTTTCCCAAGGAGCTGTGCATTGAAGCTAAAACAATTTAATTTCTGGTGGCTGTTGGCAGACAAGGCCTTGCTGATTTAAGCTTTTGTACAGTTGCTCTTAAATTCCTGCTTTCCTTGCCCTTGTTTCTTTGCAGGAGGATACCAAGATCAGTGTTTTGCAGTCTCTTTTGCCACTTGATGGCACTAATGTGCTTGCAAGTTGGGTGTTTTAAAACAGCTTCATGAAGTTTAGGCTTCAACTGTAGCTTGCATGTTTAAAATTCCATCCTATCAGTGCTTTTTAGCAGTTGCTTTAGTCTGTAGTCACTTACAAGATAGTGACAACTCAACTGGTTTGAAGTGTCCTGAAACCAAGATTCAATATGCAGAGCAGCAGATGTGAGCTAGAACTGGCCTAGGAAGGAAACAGTGTTGCCATCTTAAAGAGACACTGGATATGGATTTGAGCTGCTCCTTGGGAGTGTCTTATTTGTCACAAGCAGTGTTTCTCAGCAGCTGTGAAGGTATTTCATCCATTATGTCAGAGATATGCAAAATAGACCTAAATATTCACTCTAAGCAATCTGGTACTGAAATGCCTTGATACAATCTTCCAAACTAAAGCACCAAAACCTCTGGAGCCTGTGCTGCTCTTTATCAGGTAGAAGTCTTCCAAAAGTTGTGTTTTTTTAAATATTAAAACAATGTATGTGGGGCTTATGATTTTAGTTTTGGCTTTATTCTTTTCAGATCTTGCATGATATTGTTCCTTCTCATGAACTGATGATAGATTTTAATACTATGCTTCAAAAATCAAGTAAGTATTTCAATATCTTTGCTCTTTGTTATTCTAGAAGAATAATCTCAAATTGTTCTTCTAATGCTTCCTAAAGTAATTTTGCTAATGAAAAAGCCCAACAACCCCCATCACAGGAACCTTTGAGCTGAACGTGTGAGCAGATGTTTACTAACCTCTACAAACAAATCTTTCTCGTTTTAAAGGGTGATCAAAGCAAACTGGTGTAAGGCACAGCCAGGATCTCAAAAATAATGTATTGTTACAAGATCCCCTGGGATTCAATGTCAGAGTCCCCATTCCCTTTTTGGGGTCTGTTGTTGTTTATTCTTCCACTTGTGGAGGAATTGAGATGGGTCTGTGCTCTTCCTTCGTTGTTACTAACCAAATAACAGCATCCTGGTATTGGAGGCGGTTTTGTCTTCAAGCTGGTAACATCTTCCAATTTGGAGACTGTTTTCCCCATGCTAATCAATTCCATTCCAAGCTGTCTTTCTTCCTGTGACCTGGTATGTTCCAGCAAATCAGCAGATGGTGAAAATGTCCTTGAATCTAGAATGTCCTCTCATGCTTATTCTCTTTGGGGGGGGCGGGGGAGAAACAACCTCTTGCCTGAAACCTGCTTTTTCCTGTTCATGCATAACACTGGTGAACTTTTTTTTTTTTTTAGCTAGTTAGGGCAATCTGATTTTTTTTTTAAGAAGATGAAGAAATTATTCTCAGAAGTCTGCTGATATGAAATGTCTGTTTTATTTCTATCACTCCCAGATTTAATTATTGCTTTTTTTTTTGGTAGCATCTCAGGATTTGAAGTGCTCCATGTTCCCTTCCCATGGGAAGAGCATTTTGATCAGCAAGGCCAATTAGAAGTATTGATTAGCAATCTCTGGAAACAGCAGCTAGTCTAAGAAAGGCAGTGTGGGATAAGTGAGCAGTCCTGTGTGTGCCTCTCAAGTCAGCAGTCTTGAGCAGGATGGGAGTAGAAAGAGTGTTTCTGGTATGTGTTGTGCTCTCCAGCCAGGGAACCTTATCTCTTGGAAAAGGTAGAAGGCAATGAGGGGAGCCCTGAGTAACAGGGCAGGATGGAAAACTGTTTGTCTGTTGCTTACTAAGGAGTTCAGCCCAGTCTAAGACATTTAGCATCCTATTTTTTTTTCCCCCCAGAGAAAAGTAAAAAACGTCGACTGGGACTCGAAGTTATTTTTGGAGTTTTGGATTATGCTGGCTGGAAGGAAAACGTGAAAGCCTGGAGCTGTTTGGCAAGACAGATAAAACAAATCATCATGTAAGTATCTCTGATGAAAATAATTGTCAAGTCTCCACCTTTGGGTAACTGACAAGTGACACTTTGTAGCCTTTTTCTTCATGCTGGGCAATGGAAGAATTATCTGACCTGCCCCGTGGCTGTGCTTGACTGAGGTGTGCTTTCACTGGGAGGAAAGGAGAAATTGAGGAGAACTCCAAATTTTCATTGTTGTAGTTGTCTGAAAAAAAAAGTTTGTTTTGAGGTGTGTGTGTGTTTGGGCTGTTTGGGACTAGAAGATAGTGGATTAAAGCTGGGATTGTAGTTGCATAGAGTTAGTAAAAATGGTATGATACTCTAAGGTCTAGGGAAGTTCTCCTCCCCCTCTACTCTGCTGTGGTGAGACCACACCTGGAATACTGTGCCCAGGTTTGGTCTTCCCAATTCAAGAGAGACAGGGAGGGATTCTGATGGAGAGCTGCCAGGGTGACTGGGGGACTTGAACATCTCTCCTGTGAAGAACAGCTGAGAGACCTGAGGCTGTTAAGTCTTGAGAAGAGAAGGCTGAGAGTGGATCTTATTAATGTCTATAAATATGAGGAATGGGTGTCAAGATGAGGGGGCCAGTCTCTTTCCAGTGGTGCTCAGTGACAGGAGAAGGAGCAGTGGGTACAGAGTAGAACACAGGAGGTGCCCTCTCAACATGAGAAGACACTTCTTTACAGTGAGGGTGACGGAGCACTGGAATAGGCTGCCCAGAGATGTTGTGGAGTCTCCTTCTCTAGCAACTTTCAAGACCTGCCTGGATGTGTTCCTGTGTGACCTGCCGAGGAGTTGGACTCTATCTCTGGAGGTTCATTCCAACCCCTATTGTTCTGTGTGTCTTATCTCTCTGTTTGTATTTGAAGACAACTCCAAAATATCTTGAGAAACACTGGACATCTTGGCCATTCTATGGGATTGCCACTTTCTTCTGTGAGACAGTTTGAATGGCATGGCTTAAGTTACTGTTTTAAGGTCTTTATCACATAACAGTTATGGGGATAAGTATTTGGGATAAACTATTACTTCAGTATGCACAGAGTAACACAAACCTAAAACCAAACCAATCCTTTGGTGCTACTAATTTATTGATAAACTTGAAGAAACTCTCTTGGTATTGTTGATAAAGTGGCACAAGTCAAAGGCTTGCTTCAAGTCAAAGTAAGACTGCTGGAGTTCACTTCTGCCTTATTAATGTTGCAAGAGATTAAAAGGAGAAAATAGTGAGAAAATAATGAAATAAAAGGTGAAAATAGGAGAATAAAGATTATTTCTGTATAGTGTTTCAGTCTGCAGTGTAAGGTCAGCCTGTCCCTGCCAGCAATATGAGACCTGTAGCAAGATGATTATAAAATTTTCTCTTAATGATCTTTTTGTGCCAATTTTAAGCTTTTTCTGTAACTTATTTTCCCTTTCCAGCTCTGAGAAGCATCTTGAGTGGATCAAAGAAGAGTGGAACCCCAGAAAGGACTGGTGGCCAGCCTTCCATTTTAGCCGTTACTTAGCAAAAAGGAATTGGCAGGAAAATGAAAGCCTTTCCTATGCAAAAGCTACGGTGGCTGGAATCTTGCTGGGAAAGGGTAATGCTAAATGTTCTTTCCTTTTCACTGCGTAGAACAGAAATTGTCTAGTTCTAGCTTGAATTAAACAGGATCCAGCTGATCTATACTTTGGAACAAGTACAGTTTCTTTCTTCTATGAAAGATTGTCTTTGAAGCTGAACAGCAGAAAAAATGCTTACATTTGTTTGCTTTTTGGAAATGGGGAATATTTTGTGTAGCTTGTGTTATCCTGGTTTAGAATTCTGTTTTATCCTGCCTTGATGAGAAGTCACAATACCATTTTTTCTTGTTTAACCTTCAAACTCCAATTTCAAAACCACCCAGCGTGCTCCTGAGCAAATATTGTGAGGACTGCAGAGAATTTGCTTGCTGGATGCCAGCCTAGGCAGTGTCTCAGCAAATAACTGGGGAGCAACTGGCCCTTAAGGTTGTAATGCAGGGCTCTGGGCAACATGATCTAGTTGAGGATGCCCCTGCTTACTGCAGAGGGGGTTGGACTAGATGCCCTTTGGAGGTCTCTTCCCACCTAGACCATTCTCTGTGTGAAAGAAGAGGAGGGGAGTGGGTATTTAGCAGAAACAGTCAGCAGTTTTTGTAAGAAGGTGATGAAAATGACCTCTTTAGTAGCATTATTTGAAATACTACCAAAACCAAGTGCAATATTAGGGCAAGAAGCGCTGTTAAATTGAGAATGAGAATATGATGTGGAGATAATGGTTTGGTCTAATGGTTGCTAGGCAACTTGTGTTTTGTCAGCTTTTCTATAAGTTTATCTTCTGGACTTCATAAAACAATTTATCCTTTTTTTCTTACAGTCAGATGTTATCAAGTCTCTTTGAGCTTTTATTTCCAGATGGCTAATAAAACTGTTTCAGCTCCCAATTTTGTTTTTTAATGATACTTCTGTGCTTATTGGTGTCAGCATGAGCATTTCTTTTCCTTATCCAATGCAATAAGTTAATTCATTAAATCAGTGCTGCTTTATACACTAGAAACTTTGCTTCCTGGTCTATTTGAAAAGTGAAAACAAAAGAGAGAAGCTTTTTGCAAGACACAGCATACAGTAATATCACATAGAATGCTTGTTGGGTCGAATTAAGATAGATTTAATGCTGCACTGAGGTCTTTAATGTGCATGTCTCGGATTATTTTACTGCCTTTCATTACTGAAAACTTTTGTAGATGCATGTTACTTAAAGCATTTTGCATTTGCTTCTCTCATGGTCTAACTTTAATATTTTGTTTTTCTTTTTTGTTTGTTTGCTTAGATTGCAAGTACTTTAAACATGTGTTACACCAAGGCTGCAAAGCTCAGGTGAAAAGGTTCCGGATGCTGAAGAGATTTGTGAATAAACACAACCACGCCTGCCTGAGAATATCTGGTCTTTCAGATTCCTCTGTACAGCCTTGATTTAGAAGGCATCCTTATGGTTCTTGCTGTACTTCTTCATCTCTGTGAAACTGGCTTCTGTGTTGGTGCTGTTCTAAAACTTCTAGGCCTACCCAGTTGATGTAGGACTAGACTTTTTTTAAAAATATATTTCTGTAACAATGCTTTTGTTGGTGTTTGTTTTATAATAAAATGAGTATAAATCAACTGATAAGACTGAACAATGTCTTTAATACCAGTCCCATATTTGTGTGATGTGCAAACAGATTTTGGATAAGTCTTGGAGAAATATTTAGTATTATGGTGTGGAAGTTCTGCGTTGATGGTATTGTAGGGTTGGTTCTCCTCATGTTTAGATGTTTAAGTAGTGAGTTAAATGACTGCTGGGAGTTAGGATAAGGACCTGTAGTGGCATTCATAGTAGGTGTTGTCTTACCTAGGAACAGTTTGTGGTGCACTGTGAAAATGCATTCCCAACCTGTAAAGGGCACACAGCTTGCTGCTTATGCTGGAACATGGAAAATGGAGAGGCATGAGCCATGGTTTTGCATTGAGAAGAATTCTAAGTTGTGAAGACCTACTGCAGCTTGTTCAAATAGGTGATGCACTTCACCATAATCCAAAGGTGGTGTTTCCACACTGGGAAACCAGGGGAGGTTTAGGAAGCACTTCCTCACAGCAAGAGTGATTAGGCACTGGGATGGATGACTGTCCAGGGAGGTGGTGGAGTCACTATCCCTGTAGGCCTTTACATCACAATTGCTCTGCAAGGTTTTTGATCCTGCAAGGTTAGTGTTGAAAGATGGTTTTCCATGCCAAAATCTTCTATAAGCATTATGTATTCTCCAGCTATCACAACTGTGTGCCAAGCTAATGGGAATGGCAACTTGAGTCTTTTAATTGCTGTTAGGGGCTGGAAGTGACCTCTAAATACCATCCAGTCCAATCCCCTTGTCAGAGCAGGATCACCTACACCAGATGCTGCAGGAATGCATCCAGGTGGATGAATATCTCCAGAGAGAGGGACTCCACAAACCCCCTGGGCAGCCTGTTCCACAGTTCTGCCACCCTCAGTGAAAAAATTCCTCCTCATGTTTCCATGAAACTTCCTATGCCTCAGGTTCCACCTATTGCTGGAGCAACTGTGGGTTCTGTCCAGTTGGAGAGCACATCTTGAGCAGCCCCTCAGGGCCGGGTTACGAAACTCCCCCTGGCTGAGCCTATTCTCCCTGGGCGCAGAGCTGGACTGGAAAGCCGCTGGTGCCTCACCAGCCTGCCAGGAGCACATCTCCTGTGACGTTAATTTGGGGAAAATCGTGTCGGGACGGCGAGGGCCTTGGGGGTTGCCTTATCTCGGGTGGAAGAGGGGAAGTGCCGGAGGTGAGCTGTTCCACGGGAGAGCAGAGTGTCCACTCCCGCTGCGGCTCCCAGAGTGGAGGGGTAAACGGGAGGCAAGCAAATGACGTCATTTCGCGGCACGGGCGGTAATCTGTCACATACCGCCACCTGCTGGGCGCAGGGCGAAAGGCAGCAGCAGTGCGAAAGGCGGCAGCAGCCGGATAGCGACCGCACGCCCTCCCCTCGGCCCCAGCGGAGCTACACTCCCTGTGCTGCTCAGGGAAGCGGGGAGCAATAAAAAGGGAAAAAAAAAAATTCCACGAAAATATACACACGCAGAGCGCACCACAGGAAAAGAGGGGAGGCCCCAGCGAGGATCGAACTCGCGACCCCTGGTTTACAAGACCAGTGCTCTAACCACTGAGCTATGGAGCCACCTATCAGTTCCACTCCTGCCGACGGCTCCTGTGCCTCTCAGCGGCAGCCCCTGCCGGGGCCTCTCCTGGTGCTAGCTCAGGTAGAGGCGAAGCTGTGGAAGACCCGCGCAGGTTTCACAGAATCGTTCCGGCTGGAAAACACCTTTAGGATCATCAGATCCAACCGTTCTTTAACCTTACAAAGTCTGGTGGTAAACCATGTTCCTCGGTGCTACATCTCTGCATCTTCTAAATGCCTCTGGGGAGGAGGAATCAGTCACAGAACTACAGAATCACTGAAGCTGGAGACGACCTCTGAGATCATCAAGCCTAGCCTACGGCCTAACACTATGGCATCAGCTAAACCATACTGCCAAGCCCATGTCCAATCTCTTCCTAAAGATCTCCAGGGATGGTTACTCCACCAACTCTCTGGGCAGCCCATTCCAGTGTCTAATCACTCCTTTTTTGAGGCTCCCTGGGGAGCCTGTTCTAGTACTTGAGAACCCTTTCAGTGAAAGATTTTTTCCTGGTATCCAATCTAAACCCTCCCCTGCAGCCTGAGGCAGTTTCCTCTCATCCTGTCACTTACTGCTAGGGAGAAAGGACCAATCGCCATAATACAACATCCTCCTTCCAAGGGACTTGTGGAGAGCAACAAGTTCCTTCCCCAGCCTCCTTTTCTCCAGACTAAACAACCCCAGTTCCCTCAGCCATCCCTAGGACTTGTTCTCCAGACCCTTCAGCTTTTTTGCCTTTCTTTGGACACAAGGAAGTTGGTTGTTTCTTTCTCTAGCGCCTCAGTCACTTTTATGGTGAAGGCCCCAAACCCGAAGATAGTACTCCAGGTGTGGCCCCCCTAGTGCCGAGCACACAGGGACAGTCACTGCCCTGATCTTGCTGGTCACACTGCTGCCGACGCAGGCCACGATGCTGCTGGCGTCCTTGGTCATCCGGGCACGCTGCCGGCTGCCTCCTCACCCTGCAGCAGAGGGCGCCACTGGGCCGCGTCCCTATTGCCTGTGGCAGTTTCACCTGTGACAAGCGCCTGAAATTTCCCCTGCGCCTGTTGGCTTCGCGGCAGAGCTCTGTGCAAATCCTAAACCACCTTCACCTGTGTGGCATCTGCTGAGGGCAAGTGAGAGGAAGCCTCCCCCTCACTTTAGCAACAAGTGGATGCACCTGCTGCGAGTTTAGAGTGAAATTGTCCTTGTGGTGGCGAGTATTTCAGTGGCAAATGGAGCTTTGGAGACCTCCAGGCCGTCTACCAATGTCTTCTGCGCTGTGAAGGAGGCTGCAGTTTTCTGTGGTGGGAGCTCTCCAAGCCATCTCCTAACATCCTCTGTTCTGTGAAGGAGGCCACAGTTGTTCTCTGTGGTGGGAGCTCTCCAGGCCATCTCCTAAGGTCCTCTGTGCTGTGAAGGAGGCCACAGTTGTTCCCTGTGGTGGGAAATCTCTGGGCCATCTCCTAAGGTCCTCTGTGCTGTGAAGGAGACTGCAGTTTTCTGTGGTGGGAGATCTCCAGGCCATCTCCTAACATCCTCTGTGCTGTGAAGGAGGCCACAGTTGTTCCCTGTGGTGGGAGCCAGTAGAAGATTTTGGAGGTAAGACCGTACTACATTTGATTTTCTGCAAAGTGTGTGGGAGGAAAAACCTCAAAAACAACAACAACAAAAAAGTTTAAATGGAGAAGTTATAATCAGTTTGGTGTTGTAAATTCTTGGGTTTTGGGAAGTAACTGCTAGAGGGGAAAAAAAAAAAAAAAGGTTATAATTATTTTGCAGAGAAGCCCCAGGCGTAGGTTGCCCTCAGGTGAACCCCAGAGCAAGGTCAGAGTGGTGTTGCTGTGGTTCCTTTTTTCATTTTCACAGATCAGGGAAGCTTGAAAGAACTGAATATTTTTCTCCCTTCCCTTTTGCCTGGAAGGGCCAGGCTGCTGTATTCAGGCCTCCCACACGAAAGCTTAGGTGAGGGTGAAAAGTTAAGCCGTGGAGAGGAAATGGAGAGCCACCGCTACGGAGCCATAAATCTGAGCAGTTCTGCTGCACGCTGCAGTCACCCTCTAGGAAGCAGACATGATTTGCTGGGTGCCAGCCTCAAACTGCTTGTGACCAAACATAAAGCTCCTTGAAATGAGAATAGACAGGGGAAAAAAAGCTGCATTAAGGACTTAAAGACCTTTCATCCATCCCACACTTCACAAATCACGAGCCAGGGTCAACTTCCTTTTTAATTTTCTTTTTTTTTTTTCTCTTCCGTTTCACCTTCTCTTTTAATGGATATGATCTCTGTGGACAAACTGGACCAGTTCTGGTGAGCTCCTTCTTGCTGTTTACGTAAGATACTAAAATTACTTTATCTGCTCTTGACCTCTAGTGTGGCAGCTGATAAATTTGTGAAGTTTCAGGCTTCTTTGATGGTTGCTTTTCCCCTCTTCCCTTTGAAGATAGTGGCTCTTTAGAGTTGGTAAAGCTCTGCTAATGCCTCAGGGTACTGAAATATAAGCAGAGCTTTTATAACCTTGAAGTAGGTAGGAGCAGAACTGTTAGACGCTTTTCCTGTTCCAAGGCAAACCTGTTATAAGACAAAAATCAATCTCCAGTGCCTGAGAGGAAGGGTGAGTTGTGTCCTGAGAACTGAACGGTGCTGAAATTAAGCTTTCTGTGGCAGTTGTTGCTACTGTCGCTACTGTTTTTTAGCTTAAAAGTGAAGTGTTTGTGGACGGCTCTGCTTCCAGATTCCTTTTGTTGCTTGCTCGGAGCTCCCTGCAGAGGGGGCTACACCTCACGTGTTGCGCAAAAGCCTTAGTGAAACACCCTGAGAGGGATTCAAGATGTGTAGTGGAGCGGACCAGTAAACTCCACGCTATCATTAAGCTCCCTAGTTCATCTTTGCAATGGAAATGAGAGACATTTGCAGGATTTGGTTAATTTCACCTGAAGGCACACCTCTAAAATAAGTCATCTGAACCATGGTCTTAGAAGTGTTTGCTTCTCAGTTGACCGTGAGTAGAGTCCCTGCTGAAAACATGAAGAGTGAAATCAGGCACATCTCGCTGGGGGTGACAGGTCTGCACCAGCTAAGTCCTGCTGGAGAGCAGATACTGTGTGGAGACCTGGCCTGGGGGAGGGACAAGACAGCTGCTTTAAGAGGCACAGCAGCATGACATAGCTCTTGTCTGCAAGCTGCTAGTGCTTTTAGCCAGCCCACCCTCTCAGTCACGTTTGTACAGGAATAAGCTTTAGTCGAATTTAACGCCCTCTTGCTGTTGATGTCTGAACCTGGCTAACTGCTGTTGGAAAATTTCTGACAGAACACCACGGGAACTTTTAGGAAGATCACAAGGTAAATTGTGTTCCTGGAGAAGAGCCTGACAGTTTCTGCATCCAGACACAGAGATACCTGAGGGGGACCTATAAGAAAGATGGAGAGAGACTGTTTACAAGGGCCTGCAGTGATAGGATGAGGGGCAGTGGCTTCAAAATAGAGAAGAGTAGCTTTGAATTGGGTGTTAGGAACAAGCTCTTTATCATGAGGGTAGTGGAACACTGGAACAGGTTGCCTATGGAGGTAGTTGGGGCCCTATTCATGGAGATATTCGAGGTGAGGCTTGACAAGGCTGTGGGCAACCTGCTCTAGGGGAGGATGCCCCTGCTTACTGCAGAGGGAGTCGAACTAGATGACCTTTGGAGGCGCCTTCCAACACAGACCACTCTGATTTTGAAAGGTAAGTATTCAGGCCATAAAATGCCTAAATCTTCTGTTTATTGCTGTTGAGTGCCACTAGGTGGAGCCTAAGTACTGCGTGAAGGAATGCAGAAAACGGTTTAACTGGCTTCCGACGTTGGAAAAAGTGATTTTTTTTTTTTTTTACCACATGGAACGCTTTAATTAAACAAACAAACAAAACTCCCCAAAACGGAAAAAAAAAACCAACCAAACAAAAAAACACCAAGCCAAAACCCAAAAAAACAAAAAACACCTACACAACAGTTTCCCTTTACAGATGTGCCAAACATGTAGAGCCCCAAGTTTTTATATGTCCTGTGAAAATTCTGCTGATTTGCAGTAAGGCTAAATTTGTGCATCCCTCTTGGTAAACCAGGGGCCTTCCTGAGCATAACTTGTTCTCACCTGGTTCAGCGAATTAATGCTGATAGGAAAGGAGGGTTAATAGCAGCTGCAGAGTACAGACCCTATGAAGGCAAGCAGTCAGGCCTTTTGCAAACTGCCTTGCTGGTGTGACACGTTTGGCTTTTTCTTTCATGTAGAAGAGTTGTGTGAGAAGACACACTGCCAACGTAGGGAGGAATGATGAAGGTTATTTGGAGCAGCATGCAGAAGTTTCTTTTTCCTAAGGAAAGCTGTTAAGAAAGAGAAGGATCTGAAAGATGTATCCTAGACCTTCTCTACGATAAGGATCAGGCAGTAGGGTAGAAAATAGAATGCCTATGCTGCTCAAAGTTTCATCTGTTCAATAGAATAGATGTAGCTTTGCCCTCAGCCCGGACCAAGTGACTTAGTTGTTCCTGATTAGCTCTCTTTAAGTGTCCTTAACAGCCCTACTGAACAAATATGTACTTAACAGTGTCAGGCTGGTGTTAGTCCGCAGATACCAACCCAGTTGCTGTGAATTTACATCCGCCCTGTTGTTGAGAGCGGTGAGGTAATCTCATGCGTACTCCTTGTGATCTTATTGTGATATCTTGGTCTGCTTCTCCTGTTAGCATTTGAATGCAAAGGAATGACTCTTCAGACGTGAATTATCCTGGGAAATACTCTTACACTCTACTATTGCTTTATTTCCAAACTCCTTTGCCTGGCTTGCCATCCGGTTCCCTGTTGAATTCAATTTTACTGCTGTCTTGCAGGATCCAGGTCTTTGTTGCACAAACCAGCTACAAGCTTTGGGCTGCAACAGTAGTTTTCTCTGCAGAGGTGATGTGCCTCCTAAGAGAGCTCGTTATGGCTCACCTGCCTTTGTCCTCTTCAGATCTGATTTGCCATGTCCCAGGGGCAGCCTAGTGCACCTGGAATTATCTGAGTGGAAGTCCAGATCAGCAAAACCAGCATGCTTGCCTTGTTGGCAGCTTCAGGGAGAAAGGACTCGCAACACAGCTCCAGCCTTTTTGTGAAATGGGATGTTCTGGGTGTTTCAATTGTTTGACAGGATCCCTGCTCCTGGTTTTGTTTCTTAAACTCTGTAATTAGCCTAAAGGTGTTTGAGTTTAATGTATTTATTTCAGTTGATACCCGCTGAAGGATTGCTTTGTCTTTTACCCCTTTGCAAAGGGTTTTTCAAGTAAAATGATTCTGCCCTTCTGGTTTGCTGGGAATCCTGTGTCCAGTTATGGAACTCCCAATGAAAGAAGGACATGGAACTATTAGAGCAGGTCCAGAGGAGGCCATAAAGATGATTCAAGGGTTGGAACACCTTCTCTATGGAGGAGCTGCACACTGCTGAAGAGTCAGTGACTAACGCGTTTATAAACGCTCAATTCTTTGGTTGGTTTGGGATTTTTCTTCAGAGAAGTGACACAGTGCACAAGTGAAAGCTCCTTCTTGTGGAGCAGCCTTTACTGTTCTTAAGCCATGCCCCAGAGTAAGGGTCCTGTCTCTGTTTCATGATCTCCTGTTGTGGAAGATGGCAGAGTTGCTTTTTTTTCCTGTATCTTAAGCATTCTTCCTTACATGGGGGAGTCCAAGCAGAAGAGGTCTCGTCTTAAAATGCTTTATGATTTTCACTCTGAAACAAGAAAGAATTAATCTAATTTTGTTTTCTTCAAAGTTACATCTCCAATCCAAATCAGGTTTGAAGATATTTTACTATAATGAAGTGTTTCTGATTGTGATAATAAGGTAGCTGGTGATCTGTAACATCTTTGAAAAATCAAGATGTTATCTTCTGAAAGCTAACCTGGCTGCATGTGAATAATGTTTTTGTGACAGTTACATAATTTGTGAAATAACTAGAATATTTCTTTCTTTTTTTTTTTTTTTTTCCTGCCCTGGATTAGAGAGAAGTTGTGTCTATTTATGTTACTATCAGAAAGATCTCCTCCTTGTCAAAAACATTCAGGAGGCCTGCATCTTAGCCAAAGGGCATAGTGCTCTTCAAAGTGCAGAAAAGGACTTGGCCTTTGCCTTTAAGACAGAGGCATTCCTGGAGCCCAGGCAGGGAAGTGGCAGAGATCATGCAGCCTTTCACCTCTGGGAGAGCATGAGGTCTTCCCCTCCTGGAGCTACCAGAGGCAGTGGGTGAAAAAAGTGTCTTACCCTGCTCTGACCAGTGAAGCTCATGCAGCGTCTTCTGGCTGCTTCTGCTTTTCACCCCCTTAACCATATTGAACCTCCCCAGAGGTCTCTGCAGATGAAGCACAGCTGCATTAGGTATCCCTCAGCTGTGGTCCAGGCATCAGCTATGCTAACTGCCCAAAGGAGACAGCAGATTGAAAGCTTTGTGCTGCTACTGGCCAGCTTCTTGTCCTCACGTGTGCCCTTGCAGAAGTCCACAAGGCATCAGCTGAAGGCATCAGTTCAGTTCTTGGTTTCCAAAAAATCCAGGAATGTAGGACTATCTGCAAGGTCATTAATCCTCTCAGATTTGACTGAAAGCATCCAGCAGATTTGAAAGTTAGTTGGGAGTGGGCTTGGCAATTGGAGTGGTTACATGAACCACTTTCCAAGGAAAACCAAGCTAAAAATGTACCAAGCACGTTTTTCCAAGAAAGCTCTTAAAGTTCTTTGGAAAACAGACAATACAGGGATGAGTATGAGGCAGAGGAACCAGAAGAGCTAGAATCCCTATCCTTCCCTCAATATGGACAATGCTGCCTAACTCTGTGCCCTGTTTCTGCTATGAGGACAGACTGAAAGCCTGGGGGCTGTTCAGGCTGGAGAAGAGGACGCTCCCAGGTGACCTTATTGTGGCCTTCCAGTATCTGAAGGAGGCCTACAAAAAAGCTGGGGAGGGACTTTTTAGGCTATCAGGTAGTGACAGGACGAGGGGGAATGGAGTAAAGCTGGAGGTGGGGAGATTCAGCCTGAATGTGAGGAGGAAGTTGTTGAGCATGAGAGTGGTGAGGTCCTGGAATGGGTTGCCCGAGGGGTGGTTGGGGCCACATCCCGGAGGTGTTTGATGCCAAGCTGAAATACTGAGAGTACAGCCTTCCTCAGGGTACTAACCTGTTTCCAAATGTAGTGCATCATGCAGAGCTCAAAATGAACAGGAAGAGAATGAATGAAAAAAAATGTTTTGAATCTTTAGGATTTGGATTAAGCTTTCTGTAAAGATGTTGGTTTGAGGCTTGTCTCTTTTAAATTAGCTTACTTTATTATAGCATAATGTTTATCTACCACAGAGGCCCTAGCTGGCTAGTGAAGGCTAATGCAGGTGATACCACATCCTCCAGACACTGACATCCAATCTGTGCTCTAATGGCTTTGACAAAGCCCCTCAAGCAGAATTGTCAAGCTGACTTCATGATCGAATGTCCCCAAAAGCTCTAAAAGCACCACTGAGAATGTCAAACAGGACTGATGTGCTTAGATCTCATCTGCATAAGGGGAGAAATTGTTCTTGAGTGTAATTCAGAGATCAGAACATTAGACCATTGTAATCAAACTCCAAGTGAGCCTCTCTGTAGGGCATAAATACCAGCAGCTGCTCTTCATACATGACAGATCTCTTTCAATGCTTGTACTTGTCTGGGAATTCTTCTCCTGAACAAAACTGATTTGAAAGATGTCTCGACCTGCCATAGGGTAGAGAAGATGTCTTAAGCAACTTAATTCATTTAGTAACAGATGTAGGAAGGCTTTTAGTGTGTTGGGTAATGCTTGACCCAAATTACTTTGCTCTTATGTAAGTAAATTTAGAAGCGACTCCTTTGTGACCTCCATCCAGGACCAGTTGAAGGCAGTGGATTTACCAACCCCACAGTTTCTGCCATGTGGAGTGGAATTGATTCAACTGCCAATAGAGCCAATATTTGTGTGTAGTCAGAAGCTGGACAGGATAAGAAGAGGTATTTCTGCTAAATAAATGATA
This sequence comes from Psilopogon haemacephalus, assembly GCA_013396835.1. Taxonomy (NCBI): domain Eukaryota; kingdom Metazoa; phylum Chordata; class Aves; order Piciformes; family Megalaimidae; genus Psilopogon; species Psilopogon haemacephalus. The sequence continues at coordinate 1,108,713 of VWZI01002648.1, forward strand.
ATCAACTTGATCTACAAGTTGTATTGGTAAATACAAGATTTAGAGTCCACTGGGATTGAAATGAGGTTATGAGGGGTGTGTAGGTATGAATCTGAGTGTGTTTAGATCTCAGAACAGCAAAATATTTTTGGGATCAATTTCAATGGTATTCAGAAAATGTGCTGGCTTTTACCGGTCTGTAGTCCTTTTCTGTGCCTTCTAGGATGTCTTCATTTGCCAAGTGTAGTGTCTTGCTGCTCCTCAAGAAGCCTTGCTTGTTGTACTGGTTGGTGTTGGGTTTGGTTTTTCAAATCCCAGTCTTTCCTACTGAGAAGGCAGAGAGGAACAGGGAGGCATTCTGTTCACTCAGATACAGGCTGTGAAACAGAGCTGGGTCATCTGCTGCCATCCAGAATGTGAAATTCAGTGTGTTAGGACCACATTCCTTAGCAGCACAATCCAAATCCAGATTGCGTGGAATATCTCTTGCCTAGTATTTCTTAGGTCTTACAGTGGCTTTATACTTTCTGGCCTATCAACCCAGTCTTACCTTAAAAAACAGGGAGTAATTTAGCAGTTCTTAGACTTCAGCTAAGACATTACTGGACAGTGGTTCTGTGTTGTGGGTGGGTTTATGAGGCATTCTTCTTTTTCTGCTAGCACTTCCCCTGCACGGTGGAAAAAACTTTGTATTTGTTCCAGAGAAAGCTCCAACAAGAAGGGATAGGAGGAGCCTGATTTGCAGAGGACTCAGCTCTGGCGACCTTTTCAGCAGTGCAACCCTAAGCAAAAATTTACTGAAAATTACACTTACCTTTAGATTAATTTGCTGTTATTCTGGTGAGAGTGATTCTGGTAGTGGGATAAATCTGGCTAGTGGTGGACTATTGTTTTGCTGTGAACAAAAAAATCACAATTAACTATTTATTTAGTTCTACAGTTGGAGCAGAATTGCTTTGAGGTTGAAAGCACTAGTGCCTATTAATATGGTAGAAGAGACTGTGGTTGGGAAACTTCTCTTTCAAACAGTTCTATATATCTATTTTAAAAAAGTAAATAAGGATACATCCATCCCTGTTTATGTTAAATAGATAAGTAATGTATGAAGGGTAACAACAGTAAAAAAGAGATATGTTCTTAAAGACTGACTCAGCTATTGGGATTTTATAGGACAAGTGAATGAAAATTGTTTGGATTCTTCCCAGAATAAATATGTACACATTTAAAGTCCTCTGGAGAACAGAAAAAGAATCAGCAGTAATAAAAGTAATGTTTCTGCATCTCCAGAATCTGCCAGATGCTTTTATGTTAGTGTGGAGTGCACGCAATCAACCCTCAACCATTCTCTTATGCCTCATATTTAACATTTGGAAGCCTTGAACGTGTCTATGTATCAAGGGTAGGGAGACTCAAGTTTTCTCTGTGCACTAAGCTGAGAAAGAAAGGCAGAGAGGTATGGATATGCTTGCACCCATCCCCCCAGACATGTCCTTGGACTGAGAATTCTCTCTAAGGAGAATTCTTGATATATCTGGTGGGATGTCTGGAAAACAGATAGTAATAAATACATCATTTTATATGGAAAATGGATAGCTCAGTGCCAAAGAATGTGAACTGGAGAATAAATCGATGCAGAGACTTTCTTTCTTTGGTGTTAATTTCTCAATTCTCTTTCCCCAGTGAATGTTCCTCAGCAGTCTCAGCATGAGGATGTTTTCAAGTCTTGGATCCTCTGTTTTTCCTCGTGGGAACTGAGAACTGCCGACTGGAAGATAGATTGTCACAGCTCATGTTTAAAGCAGCAACTCAAGGTAAATTTCGAGACTGAGTTGTTGTTTCTAGCTGTACTAGTGGTCACTTATTCTGAAACACTCTGATGTGCCCAGTGAGAAGTAACAGCACATTGCTGTCTCCTCTGAGTTGATAATTGTGCAACATGAATCTAGGTTTAAGCTAATCTCCAGTTACCTCTTTGATTTTCATTTTATGCTTGCTTGCTCTACAATGATCCCCTTTAGGCTGCTGGTTCAATAGCTCTTCGTCACAGAGGGTCTCACTAGGTTGGAGGTAAGTGAGAGGAAACTGTGGGGGAAAAAAAGAAGTCTAATATGCTTTCTCCTCTATATAGTGAGCCAGGGGCAGATGTGCTTGCTTTGAGTCTGGTTATCTGGTGGAGATGGCACTGCCAAATATGTAGGTTGAACACAGTCAGGTAGGGGTTTGTTTAAAGAAGCACTTACAGAAACAATTTGGTTCAGTAAGAGCTGATCAATCAAACTTCACCTGAAGAAACCTGAGTGTGAACCTTTCTTCTTGGCCTTGGACTCAGTGATCTTCAGAGGTCCCTTCCAACCCCTACCATACTGCAATTCTTTGAAACAATGAGATCTGAATTAGAGGCTGAGGCTGAATATGTCCCTGCTGTGCAGGAAAGGACAAAATCTGAAGCTGCCAGGGTTGGAATGTATAAAATTGCATATGAGATAATTCATCCAAAGTTACAGTCAGAAATAATATAAGGTCTTTGTCAGCCAAAATGTCACACCTTGCAGATTTAGAGCAGGATGAAGGGATTTACTGATCTCCACACTACCCACAGGGGCCAAATAAGTCTTTTCCCTGTATAATCCCACCTGCCTTTCTCTGACAGGCCAGCCGGGGCTGGCTAGTTGATAATGTATGGTGTCACTAATCCACTGGGTCACATACAGTATGAGGCTCAGCATTTTACAGTTTGCTAGCTGTCTTTGAAAGAAAGACCATGACACAATGCATGAAGACTTTATTTGCCTTTTACTCTTCATCTTTGTCAAGCCGCTGACTTTCATCATAGTTCTGCTGAATAATGGCAATAAGAAAGCACTAAGTGTATCGAGGGACCCTATCTCAGAATTACCTGTTCTGCTACCAGCAGAGACATCCTTGTGGGAATACAGGCTGTTTATCAAAGCACCTACAGAGAAGAATTTCTTTGAAGCAGCTGCCTAGGGGAGGTGATTTTTATTTTCTTGGGGAGAGAGAATATATATGAGGTTGAGAAGTGGAGCTCGATCTGTAGGTAGGTTTTCTGGCAGATGTTACAAGCACAAAGAGGTCTTGGGAGGTGAGAATGTGGAGCACAGCAGGCTTCTGAGCAATGTGTGAGAAGATTACAAGTATGTATTGGAGAAACTTTTATCTTAAATTCTACCAAGCTTTGTGCAACTGTCTATGTAATACAAGAGAATCTTTCAGTATCTGTTGAACTAATTCGCAAATAACCTGCAAAGAAACTTACAACTGCTAGGCAGCTCTAAAGATTGGAGTCCCTTGCTTATGTATAACATCATAGCAGGTCACTTAGAATCAAGGAATTGTTTCAGTTGGAAGAGACCTTGAAGATCATCAAGTCCAACCTTTAACCTAAGACCACCATGGCCATTCAACCATGTGCCAAAATGCCGCGTCCACAACTTTCTTGAATGCTTCCATAGATGACTCCACCACTTCCCTGGGCAGCCTCTTCCAATACCCAACCACTCTTTAAGTTCTGACTCCTTCTAGCCTGCCAGCTTAGTACAGCAATGATTCCAGGAAAAGCATGGGAATGCCTTCTGATGGGAACAGTTACGCTTCAGTGTGATTCCTGCAGTTCTTATTGTCGGTTACTGCATCTGCCAGCTTGGCCAATGCGTTGTGGTGAATTTATGGTGCAGGAAATGGAAGGGAACTCATATGCAGCCAGTTTTGTAATTTTTGAGTGGGTGAGATTTCAGACTAGTGACTGATTCATGTAGGCTCACATGCAGCACAATACAAGGATACAGGAGATACCCCCACGAAGTGCTCCTGTTACAGACCTGTGTGCTTGTCTTGCATTTAGCGGTAAGTCTAATGCTGAAAGTTACGTCGTATCCTCCCAGGTTTTGAAGGCTGCTGGAGATCTTGACTAGCATTTTAAGGCTGAACAATTCTTATTTTGTTGAAAATGTATTTACTGAACTGTTCCTGTGGTATCTTGCCCCTTACAGGGATGAGAAGGCATTAGCAAGGGGTTCTCTTTGTTTGCTTTAGTGGTAGATTCCCTTGCTGTTGGCAAAGAAAACATTAAGCTTGTTAAGGTCAAACTTGATGGGGCCCTGTGCAACCTAATCTAGTTGAAGATCACACTGCTGGGGATTTGGACAAGATGACCTTCCAACCCAAACCATTCTATGAGGGGATTTGGACAAGATGACCTTCAAGAGTCCCTTCCAACCCAAACCATTCTATGACTCTGTGAGCAGATTTGTTTCTGAAAGCTTTACAGAAACCTTCAGACAAATTGTCTGAGTCCAGGGCATTTCCAGATTGCATATCCTTAATTGTATCAAACACTTCAGAGCCATCTGACTGATTGTCTCACTGTTCAACCATCTGGTCTGGAAATTTAGGCAAGCCTCACTTTATAGAGAAACTCTGAGTCACATGCACTGGAGTGTCATTAGGTGGCCCCTGGGCTGCTCTTTGATGGAGAAAGGCTACAATAGTGTCACTGCTGATAGTGTGCTGATTGAGAGAAACATAAGGTTTTAGGGGCTCATTAGTTTTGATGAATAAGGCTGAAAATAGAGCTTTTTGCCTTTACAAAAGGACTACTTACTACCCCTTCCCCCAAACCATGAAAAAAGGTGCTGTTACTTTACTTGCTTTGCATTTGTCATCAGAAATCTACAAAGGACACTGTCTATTCAAACCAGGTTCTTGCTTGGATTTAAGACAGTTAGGACTTGTTTACTTGATTGCTATAGGGCTTAGAAGTTGTGATTAACTTCCTCTTATAACACCCATGTGAGGTGAGGAATATGGTTACCCTCGTGGTTACAATGAGAGGATGTGCAGAGAACTAAGGTTGTGTTTAAGAAGGTGACTTGCACTAAGCACTACCTCAGCTGTATGAAAGCTGCTTTCTCACCTGCTGATTCCTGTGTTCTCATTCTTGTCCCAAGACAGAGGAACTAAGTATCTTGTGAAGACATTCCCTGGGGGAGATAAAGTGGCAGGAGGCCAAGGTCAAGTGTGCACATATGTGTGGTGGGCTCAGGAAAGCTCCTCTTTCAACGGGTGGCTTGTTAATGTCCTCTTCTGGTGTGGTTGGTGTGGCCTGTGCTGGCCAGGGGGGCTGAGGATGACGGCTTTCCATGGATGAAGGTTCAGTGCTGGGTTTTCATTCTCAGCAGTGGGTTTTCATTCTCTTTGGTAGTGATCTGTATTCAGCTCTTGCAAGGGAAGGCAGGGTGACCAGTACTGAAAGGGAAGAGAAATTATTTCAGTTGCTTACTGCAGCCACTGCAGACTCAGTTTTGGGGATTATTTTGGCCAATAAACCAAACATTCCTATTTAAAATGGTTTGAAGGCTAGAGATCTAGTTGTGTGCTTACATCTGTTGTTAGGCCCAAGAACACACACTATTTCCCAGTATTTCTAGAAGACTCTCTAGACCTGACTCTCCAGAAAATTACTGTTAAATTTACAGGAGAATCCTAAATTTTATTTTCTTTGAAAAAAAATCCTGCCCTGTCTGTGCCCTCAGACCTGAATTGCATCTGAGGACATATGTGAAGAGCCATTCTTCCAACAGTAACATATCACAGAATGGTTTGGGTTGGAAGGGACTTTAAAGCTTATATAAATTTCAACCACCTTGCCACAGGCAGGGAGACCTTCCACTAGACCAGGTTGCTCAAGGCCCCATCCAACCTGACCTTGAACACCTGCAGATGGGGATATCCACAACATCCCTGGGCAACCTGTTCTAATGTCTTACTCCCCTCACTCTAAAAAACTTCTTCCTGATATCCAGGTTAAATCTACCCTCTTCCAGTTTATGAAGCAAGAGAGTCCAAATGAGAACTTGTGCCCCACTGTCACATGTACAGCAGTCAGTGGTGGCAGAACGGAACATTTTTCTCCCTTCCAAACTTGCCAAAGTCTTTCACTAGCAGAGATGAGCAGCTGAAAGCCTCTCTTATAGCTGCTGTGGACCTTGTGAGAGTCTCCAGCTTCTTTCTTTAACACATTATCTGTGCAGTGGGACAAATGTTCAATTGCTGCTTTTTTTTCCTTCCCCTTTGCTCCCTCTCTTACCACTTTCTCAACTCTTCCCATTGAGAGGATATGTTATTAGGGAAAAGCAGTTTAATTTATGCAATCATCCTAATCTGTCAGACATGGACAGTCCTGCCATCAGTGCTCTGTGCTTGAGTAAGGTTCATTACTTGTTGGACACAGTGGGGTTCTTTGCTTGTTACCCATTTAACCCTCTTCCTCTGATTAAAAAGGGTCCTAAAGTGATTGCTTTGACTGCGATGATCCCAAGCTCAAACCTCAAATTTGGACCAGCTCTGTATGCTAAGAGGGGCTGAGCACTCCTGCTTCCCTAGAGGTAGTGCAAAAGCAGTGCTGTGGAAGGGAAACAACATTATTCAGCACCAGACCTGTGATGAATGTCGTCAGAAGCTGACCCATTTCCTTCTTTCTCCTTCTTATTTAGTTGACACAGCAAGCAATGTGAGCTTCCAGCAGGGCTGTCATTTTGGGCTGGTTTTGGTGTTCGGCTAAAAGAGACTTTGTTGGGTGAAGAGACTTTGTTCTGCCCAGCTTCATTCCTGGCCCTCTTACAATCTGCTGTTATTTTCTGCTGTATTTCAGAGGGAGGTGCAGTTTCAGGAAGAGAGTACAACAGTGGCTTGAGGCCATCTCTGCTTCTGTTCCTCAGCTTCTCGGCTGCTCAGGGGCTGGTTTAAATTGGAGCAGCCCCCATGGGTGCTCTTGCAGACGCTTTACCCAGCTGCTTCAGTTTCTGGAGCACAGAATGCCTCAACCACACCCCCAGCCCTGACATTGCCCCTCTGCCAAGGACAGATAGACTGGCACTGTACAAATGTATGCAGGTCATGTGCTGCTCTGTATTGCCAGAGCAGCATGAGAAGGACAAAATAGGTCTCAGTTCTGTAAAATGCTCATCTTGGTTTTTTTGAAGTGTTGCAAGATCTGGAGTCTTTGGTGTTACAGAACCCAGATCTTAATATGCTGAAGACAAGTTTTGCTGTCTCACTGGTGGTGGCCAAAAGCAGAGTGGAGATGTTCCAGCTACACTTGAATTTTCTGTGAGTTTGTCAAGCTAAGCATACAAGAAAGGCCTTGATCTGTGTCTCAGTGCAGCAATACTAGTGGTGGGAAGCAGGAGAGAGAAAGCACTAGATCCACTGCTGAGCTTCTGACTCATTCTGTAAGTGGATGAGCTGGAGAGCAAACAGGTTCTTCAAAGGTTCAGCCAAAAGTTGTTTATATGGACCGATTAATTAAAGAAAATTAGTGTTTTCACTGACTAAGGAAACTTGGCTGTCAGTAATTATCAGGAGCTATTTTGACAGAAATTATGCCATTGCTTTCAGAAGAAGAAAAGTCCCTGAGTTGGGAAAAAAAGAAAAAAATGAAATTTTTTTTTGGATGAAGGACCTGCACATTCTACTCAGGTCTTAGGATTGCTTCATTATGGAGGCAAATTATTTATAACTGGGCTTTCCTTCACTCAAGCCTGTATAGTTTTGTGTAGTAGAAGGAATTTTCCATTGCAGAGGCATGTAACAGGGTTTTTCACGTAATATTCATGCAGTATGGTGTGGGTCTCTGAGTAAAACATCCTGTCTGAACACAAAGTATCAGCACTAACCTGCTTAAGCTGTGCATTGAACCACCCTCGTTGGATGGGTCAAGTTGTCTGCTGTGTGTCACAGACATAGGGGAGTGAAAGAAAATCTGTTCAAAGTCCCACAGCAGCAGGGTATAATTTAAAAGGCATCTTAGGGTTGCTTTGTGTTTCCTGGTAGATCATAAGAGCGGCTTTAGGGATGAGCTGATGCTCCAGACTACTTTTTCCTTTTAGTAGCCTCCTTGCTTTGGTGAGACACGCATTGGCCATACCCAAATGCTGATTTGCCCTTCCTAATGGAGATTAAGATAACTGTGCCCTCCTTTTGCCCCACACAATTAGGACAGACTTTAGCCAGCAGGCTGAGGACTGAGGTCTCTCCTGTGGCATGCAACTGCATTGCTCATGTTCTCCTCCACAGTAAAGCTGCTTTTCCAAGGTGGAAGCACTATAGCAAAGGTTTCAACTGAAACAGCTTTCCAGCAGCTACTGTGCTACTCCAGTAATCTCTCCACTTGCTCTGTATAATTTTGTTTGTGTAAATACAATAAGCAGATGGATATATTGCTGGACTGGAAGGAAAAAAAAACCCAACACTTAAACTCACAAACAACTTTATTTTTAGCCTTTTCCTGGTTTTGGTTTGTTTCTTTTTTCGTTTGAAGTACTGAACTTTGTATTTTTATTTTTTCTTTTAACCTCGTGAGGAGTTTGCTGTAATACTTATAATACATTATCTCAACTGAAAGATGGAGGAAATGGCTTGCTGACCTAAATATCAAGGGCCTAATCACTTTCTTCCACAGAAATAATCATGTAAGGGACTGACAAGTGCCTCATTTAGAAATGTTTCCCCCACAAGGTGCTCATTTAGAAATGTTCCCCCCCTATTTGTCCAGCATAAGGAGAGTATGTCTCTTCTAACTGAAACAGGGAATTTCCTTCCAAGACTCTCATGCAGATCCCACAGGACTCTCAGCTGCCCTGATGAGAGCTTTGGGCCCATTGCTGTTCTGCTCAGGCCCTGCTAAAGCCAGTGGCAGTGACTTACAAAGATATGTATTTAGATCAGCTAATGATTAGTGATGAAGCAGCCCTGCCTCTTCTATTGCTGTTTTCTGTCAACTCGTGGAAGCCCAAGGAAGCCCATGCTAGTTTCTGAAGCGTAAGTCCCTCAAAGCCAGTGGCAGGGTTTACATTGTGGGAAGGTGATTGGTGAGCCTGTCAAGACAACAACAGGACCACAAAATCACAAAGTGGTAGGGATTGAAAAGGACTGGTCTCCAGGTGGACATTGTGCCCTTGATCACTACTCTCTGTGTGCAACCATCCAGCCAATTCCTTATCCAGAGAGTTGTCCATTCATCAAGTCCATGATATCCTGGTCACCAAGCTGGAAAAACATGTGGGACAGAGTCAAAGGCCTTACTCAGGTCTAGGTAGATGACATCAGTTGCCCTTCCCTTGTCCACTGCTGCTGTGACTTTATCATAGAAAGCCACCAAATTTTTTAGGCATGATTTGCCCTTGGTGAAGCCATGCTGGTTATCATCAGGCACCTCTGCTTATTCTCCATCTGCCTTAGCAGAGCCTTGAGGAGGATCTGCTCCATGATCTTGCCAGGCACAGAGGTGAGGCTGACTGGTCTGTAGTTCCCAGGGTCGTCCTTTTTTCCCTTTTTGAAGACAGGTATTATATTTGCCTTTTTCCAGTCAGCAGGAACTTCACCAGTCTGCCATGACCTTTCAAATACAATGGATAATGGTCTGGCAACTTCATCTGCCAGTTCCCTCAGGATCTGTGGGTGGATCTCATCAGGCCCCATGGACTTGTGCACGTTCAGGTTCTTTAGGTGCTCACGAACATGATCTTCAATTACAGTGGGCAGGTCTTCACTCCCCGAGACCTTACTTTTGCCCTCTTGAGTTTGGACTTCGTGGCTGGAGCACTTGCTGCTGAAGACTGAGGCAAAGAAGTCATTGAGCACCTCAGCCTTATCCATGTCCCCTGTCGCCAGCTCTCCATTTCCCTTCTGAAGGGGTCCCACATTTTCCCTAGTCCTCCTTTTCTCACTGATATACCTGAAGAAATTCTTCTTGTTCTCCTTAATGTCCCTAGCCAGATTCAACTCCAGCTGTGCTTTAGCTTTCCTAACCTGATCTCTGCTTCCACGAACAACGTGGACAAGACCACATGTCTAAAATACCTAAAGGTCTAGAAGTACAAAAGTTGGGTTCCAGTTGCAGCTCTGACTCGCACTTCTGCTGCAGATTGCAGAACTGAGGATTTTCCCTTCCTGTTGAAGTGTATAAATGGATGGTGCAGCATATGCCTATTTCAGGATTTCTTCTTCCAGTTCCCAGCAGAAGCCAGAAGTGGA
>VWZI01002648.1:1118783-1136919 GCA_013396835.1 Psilopogon haemacephalus
GAAAGATATGTGGACAAGTGTATGTGGGCGGGGGGGGGGGGGGGGGGGGGGAAAGCCACACTGATTATGTCTAAAATTTAGTGTGTTTGGAGTTCAAATCTGGAGCTGAGTTTGGCTGTGATCCAAAATGAATGTGTATGGAACATCTTTAAAATCATATTGTTTTATCAATTGCTCCTTAGCATTAAAAAATACTCAAACCCAGAGGTTTTTTTTTTTTAAATTTTGCCTATTTGTACCCATTTATGGTAAAATGTAAAAAAAAAAAAAAAAAAAAAAAAAAAAAAAGAAAGAAAGAAACCACTTTTNTATTTGATTTAGTTCTTTCTGATTTCTTATGTGATCTTTTCATCATCATCAGCTGAGCTGTCATTTATCCTCGGCATTGATGAATGGGCAGTCTGATCTAGGGTAGGTTGTCCCTGCTCATGACAGGGGGGTTGGAACTAGATGATCCTTGTGGTCCCTTCCAACCCTGACTGATTCTATGTTTTGAAGAATCTTCAACCTATATTCCCTTTCTGGCCTTAACAGAGTAAGCAGCTTATGTGAAAGTGAAACACAACAATCTTTGCTGTACATTAATTCTGTAAATTGCATCTATTTATGGATGTCCATTTTTTTTGTTGCTTTTAAACTCAAACCTCCAAGTCATAGTTCCATCCTTCTTTGTCTGTGATGAGGAAAATCCACTACAGAAATGTGGTGTGGATGCTGGGTTTTATTTCTGATGGAAGGAGGGAATTTCTTTGATAAAAGCAAAGGTATCCTTTAAAAATTAATTTTGTTACACACTTAAGTGCAAGATACTGGAATGTTAGAGCAGGAGTCAGAAAAGAAAAAGAGAGCAAGCATCACCAAATGCCTTACAGCAGAGAATTTTCCTCTGGCAAGGAAGATGTTCACCATGTTGAACAGCTTCAGTTTTGTTTGTCTTGTTTGTTTGTTTAGTTCTTGGTTTTGTTTTAATTTTGCTATTTATCTGACAAGGAGTTACCTTACTAGATGGAACTACTCTTTCTGAAATATTTTTCTCTAGGTACACTTAAAGTGAATTTTTGATTAGACAGATTTAGTTTTTTTTGTATTCCTTCCAAGAGACTGCTACCATTTACCAGATTTCCACTGATGCAAATTTACAGCAGAGGCTCTCACCTTTTCTGTAACATGACCTATTCAGAGAGGAGGTATTTGGTGGTCTTAGTGATAGTATAAACTGGCTTGTAGTTTGTTAGGGTTCTTTGAATGTACTAAATCTCAGCTTTTAATGCCTTGAAGTGGCCAGTTGGACTTTTCCAGAATAGCATCCCATAACCCTGGACTACTCTGTCTTAAAAACCAACAACAGAAGAAGCACCGCCACCAGTTATTTTCCTTAGGAATGTTTTAAACTTGAAAACAGGAGGGAAAGCAGAAGAAAAACTAGTGACAGAGATTTGAATACAAGGAATAAATTTCTGCCTTGGTGGGACTACATTTGCAATATTTTGTCCAGTTCTGGGGCCCCTCAGCTCAAGAGGGACTCAGGAAACTGCTTGAAAGAGTCCAGTGCAGAGCCACAAATGCTGAAGGAAATGGAACATCTCCGTTACGAGGAAAGGCTGAGGGAGCTGGGGCTCTTTAGCTTGGAGAAGCTGAGGTCTGAGAGGTAACTTCATTCATGTGTAGAAATGTGAAGGGCAAGTATCAGGAGGATAGAGCCAGGCTCTGCTCACTGATGTCCAATGATGGGACAAGGGGCAGTGGGTGCAAGCTGGAGCAGAGGAGGTTCTATGTGAACGTAAGGAAAACCTTTTTGCTGTAAGGGTGACAGACCCCTGAAACAAGCTGCCCAGAGAGGCTGTGTAGTCTCCTTTTCTGGAGACATTAAAAACTGTCCTGGATGCATTCCTGTGTGATCCTGCTCTGGCAAGGGAGTTGGATTTGATGATCTATTGAGGTCCCTTCCAATCCCTAATGTTCTGTGATTAAAAAAAAATTACATATCTACCTAAATTAACAAACAACCTCCTAAAAAAAAAAAATCTATGGTGAAATGCATTAGAGAAGCTTATATAATTCCCCTAGTTAGCTAGTCCTAATGACATCAGCTTTGATTGCACTTGTTCCTATTATCCCCTCAAGCAAAGAAGACTGCCTGTGTTGAGGAGGCGTTGGTTGGTACATATGATCATTCACAGAGGCTAGACATTCCAAGCTTCTCCATTCCTCAACATCCTTTTTCAGCAGCAGTTAAGGGAAGAAGCTACACAGGAACAAAAGACCCTGCACATGGTAATTCACCAGGCCAACACGGTGAAAATAGAGGACGAATGTGATGGAGTCACTGCACTGGAAGTGTTCAATAAATGTGGGGATGTGGCACTTAGGGACATGGTTTAACAGCCGTGGTGGTCTTAGTTTGAAGGTTGGACTTGTTGATCTTAAAGGTCCCTTCTGACCTAAAAAATCTGTGGAGAAAAATACAGAAAAAAGCCTAGCATAGGGCTTCACAGCCACTTTTGACACTTGCAGTAGTACCTGCCTTTCCCTCCTGCACTGGTACTCCTTTGAAAGCTGCTGTGTAAAGTAGGAGGAAAGGTTTGTTTTCAAAGAGCACTGAAAACTTTGTTCTAAAATGTATGCTTTGCCTGCCTCCTGCAGAAGAAATAGCTTACAGTGTTAAATGATTTCACTGCGTTTCTATTACCTTGAGTAGCTTGTTTCAAAATAAACATGGTGTTTAGGATTGGTGTTTCTGATTTGAGGACCGTCACAGGCAGCAAGCAAGGCATATAATGGATCAGAGAAGATCCACTGACCTTGCCCACGTGGGCTCTTGTGTCCACTTGCACATTTGCTTATTGGATATTTTTGAGAGATGCCAGCACATGGCTGCTGGGTTCCTGGGACCTCTGCTTATCTTTGACTGACTAATGGCCTTTGTCTAGAGCTGTTCAGCCTCTGAGTATTTGCTAGAGGCGAGCCATGAAATATGTGCCCCCCTCAAGCCGCAGCTCCCACTGTTGTGGGATTTCTCAGAAGGATGAATATGACCTTTAGACTGAGGTTGACTGCATTTACAAGTACTAACCCAGTTGAGTGCAGAGGTGGTGGCCCTGTGTAACATCAGGTTGTGCTCCAGACAAGTGCTGTTCTCTGCCTTTTTTCATCTTAGTGCTGCATCAGAGCACTGGAGCTTTTGCTGCAATTATTGACCCAATTTTTTAAAATGTTAATAAGACCTGCCTACTCTGTGGAAGAATTGGCCAGTATCTGGAAAATGTCTCACAAAGAGCCATTACAGATCCCAGTGCATGCATAGGGTATTAGCAAGCACTTATCTGCACTCAGCCAGTCACATGGCTGCACCATTTGAGCTGTGCTTAGCTGGGTGGAGTAGGAGGATGTCTGCACTAGCACTTGGGTATTATCTATCATCATGAGTTGCCCCAGCTCTTCACAGGAAAGAGTGCTCAGAGTGAACTCTGAGTGTGTTTTGTACCTCATGCTGTGTGTCTGGCCTTGCCCTGCATTTCACAAGTCTATCCCAACTGTCCAGCTGATCATCTGCATAACTCTTACAAGCCAGCTTGCTCCCTACTCCAACACAAATTCCTTGATTTATAAATATCCATGGCAAGGGGCACATTAAAAAAAAAAAACCAAGACCATTAGCTCTGGTGACTGATTGTTTAAAACTGAGGCTGACATTGCTTACCTTAGGACAAGACAGGTCTCAGAATGAGTAACTGATGAAGTTATGCTAATACTGTCTACTTTAAGATAAGAGTACACAGAGAAAACTGGTTCTAGGGGAACATTATCTGTGATGAAAGGCTGGAGATTCCCAAAACACTGGACCTGCATCCTTGAGGATTGACGTTGCTTGGTAAAGTCAGCAAAGATCCACAAACTGGTGCCCTGATGTTGATCTTTCCTCGTTATAGCATGAGAAACTATACCTCCTAGCTAGAGAAGCCTGTCACCCTCTGAGCAGGTGCAGTGAATTTAAGAGGAACTGTATCATTAAGATGAAGCAAGGAAGAATCTAACCAGTAGCTAGTTAGTAGGTGTTGGTATTAGGTGTAGCTACCATATTTTAATGTAGAAATATCTTCCATGGATTTCCACTGGGGTGATAACTTTGCACCCTTTGCTGTTCAGAACTAGACTAAAACATCTTCACTCTTTGTCAGTTGGCATCTGCACACCAGGTAAAGAATGCAGGTTGCAGATAACAGCTCCACCAAAACAAAGTCACCTCCTCTATTGTGATTCTTTCTGGAACATGATGGAAGAACAAGAAGGAAAAGTCACTAGTGAAAAAGGGCTTACACGTAACAGTAGCGTAACAGAACTTCTGTTCCCTTGCCCTTCCTTACCCAGGCTTTGCCATGAGGAGTCCTGGTGTAGTTAAGCCAGTGTAAAGGCTGCTGTGGAGCCAGCAAGCTGAAATTGCTGTCCATGTCTCAGTAAACCTGCAGGAAAGATACCTTGAGCTCCTTAGGTACAGTTTTAGGCCAGTCTGGTAGTGCTTTGGGAAGGACTCCAGAAGCTGAGAGCAGGTTGTTTTTTTTTGTTTGTTTGTTTGTTTTTTTTTTTTTAATTTAAATTTTTTTAAAATCTGAAACGTAAGAATGGGGCAGATGGGAGTGAAGACTTTTGAGAGGCAGGCACTGATTACGTCCCTCAGTATCTGGCATCAAGGATTTTTCTTGATGGAAAACGCACAGGAGTGTGTTTTCCTTTCATTATGAAGTTGTCAGATGGCAGGATAATTCATGCTGTTTGGGGACTGGCAACCTGAAGACTATCTACCTCTTCCTACAAAGCTTTTTCCACCCTAGTTACACCCAACCTAGGCTTTGTGGTCACATCATTTGTCATAACAGTGAAAGACTGAAATGGCCAAAGTACAATAACAGCAACAAAAGAACCATGTGATTCATTAAGAATACAAATGTAATGCTCAGAAGGTGTAGAAGTGGAAGGAAAAGTGGTCTTGAGAGTGGTGTTAAGGAGTAATGGAATGAGAGAAAGGAAAAGAAAACTTGGGCTGAGCAAGCAGGAAATTTGCATAGCTGTGAGGTTCATTACATTAACAGATACATTCCTGGGACATGAGTTAGAAGAATCCGTTCCTTGAGTAATACGAAACTGATGGGTGGCTAAACCCAGGGGAATGGTCCTTCTTGTTAGACTGGGAGAAGGGCTTGGACTTTTCCATCTCTCACTTCAAGGAACTACATGTGAGTGAAAAGAGTAACAGGATTCTCCTTCTCTGTGCCTAAATGACTGGGCTATCTTCTGTGCTTCTCACCCCCACAGGATTCCAGGCTTTTGTATGTGAAGGTACCTTGGTGGCTGCTTTTACCTTTTTTTTTTTTTTTCTTTTTTTCCCTCCCAAGTATTTTAAAAACTTTGAGGACAGTTATAAATCACCTGTGTGGGTGACTACATGGAATATTTCAAGTAAATGTAGAGGTGGCTCTAAGCACCCATGATACTGAAGTTGATAAGAATTTCATACGTTCTGAGAAGTTTTACCTCATGTGGTTGGATGATGGGGAGTGATTCAGCATCTTGAGCAGCTTTCCTTGTGTGAGTTATGGCGTGGTTTTTTACAGGGGAGAGAGAAGGAGCTTTTTATGTTTGCAAATCTGTTTAATCTGGGATGAGTAACAAGGGAGCCTGGTCTTAGTTACTGTCTCAGATGGTGCCTTATGGATGCAATCAGGCACAACATGGTGGCTTCTGATGACTTTTTTTGGGGAGGGGGAGAGGGGCAGAGGAACAGAGTTTTAGCAACAGCCAATCTGTGACTGGTGATCTCAAAAGATGTCCTGATCCAAAATGTCTCCAGCAGTGTACACTGTTTTTCATGCAGATGCTTAGGAAACAGAGAGGGGGGGAAAAAAAATTAGAAGAAGATTGAAAACAGATTAGGGGAGATGACGATGAGAGCATCTATTAATATGTACTTGCCTCTGTGAAAATTCTGCTGTGTTCATTCATTTCTTCTTCTGAAGTTTAGAATCACAAAAGTGGAGTCTGGAGTGAATTCTGTTTTTCCTAGGATTTCTTATGCAGGAGAGCAGTTCATTGAATTTGGGAGGCTAAAATAACAAGAGGGATTGCTACCAAGCCAGGCTTCTATATTTAGCATCTGAACAGAAAATTGGTCATCTATTTGAAAGAGATATCTCTGTGCTTTGCTTTTCCTGAAGTACTGTGTAAAGGGTGCATGGAACATGGGCTGCCTTGCAGGAACAAAGTTATATTGTAGTCCATGAATGCTGTTTGACATCCCTATGTGAGGGGCATGAATGATGCTGAAGATCTCCATTGACCAAACACTAGCCTGTAAGATGAATGTGCCCCCAGCATGAGATCTTCAGACTGTTGGAGCAGCTCCAGAGGAGGAAAGCAATGATCAGAGGGCTGGAGGCACCTCCTGTGCTCTGTGAGTTGGGGTTGTTCAGCCTGGAGAAAACTCTGGGTAGACCTTATAGTGGCCTTCCAGTACCTGAAGAGGGACTACAAGAAATCTGGGGAGGGACTTTCTACAAGAGCTTGTAGTGATAGGAGAAATGGGTTGAAGCTGGAAGAGGGAAGATTTTGACTGGATGTTAGAAAGAATTTGTTTACAGTAAAGCTATTGAGACACAGGAACAGGTTGCCCAGTGAGGCTGTGGATAACCCCTTCCTGAAGGTATTCAAGGCTAGGTTGGACAGGGCTGTGAGTGACAGAGTCTAATGCAAGGTGTCCCTGCCTATAGTATGGGGAAGTTGGACCTAGGTGATTTTTGAGGTCCCTTCCAACTCAACCCATTCTATGAATCTATGATTTTTTAAAGCCACTCATCTACGCACTTTGAAGCACTTTCTTCTGCAGTTTTACCTACTTAAATTTTTCATGCGTGATGGTAACTTTTCCTGACTGGAGGCAACATTTCGTACTTGCATTTAGGCACCACTAGCTTGAGCCATCCATGTCTGGGCAGCTGAGTACAAGTGGAGTCACTGTAAGAGCTTAGTGGCAGAACGGGGAGAGCTGCTATAAACTTCAGCTGTCTGGCTTTTGCTGCAGACCAAGCTTGGAGCCGGAACTGCACAGACATGGCAGTTACATTTCAGTGGAGATATATTATTTATGAATTCCCAGTTGTCACCATATTTAAAAACATGTGAAATCTGTTGGTGTGCAGAAAATAAGTCTGGGAGAGGTCAGCCAAGATAGCAAAGTGTGCGAAAACCATGGCAGACATCCACTTAGTGCTGTAAATCAAGTCCTTTCCCTAGCTTTTGGGCAGATCCTTGCTTCTGCTGGATTTGTCATGTGATGGTCTCTTAATCAGATAGGAATTCGAGGCCATCTTGTTTAGCTCATTCTTATCTGAACCACATGTGCTGTTTTTCACATAATAATAACAAACAACAACAATAATAATAGTTGCTGCTTAAGGGAAACAAATATTTCTTAACAAATTGCTGAGGCAATTTGGATTGCTGCGTGTGTAGCGGAGGAATCTTGGGTCTCTGTAAATGAGTGGAGGTTGAGAGTTCACCCTGCTGAGCAAACAGGCAGATTTGTCTGAGGCTCTTAAATTTATATCACACTTTATTACATTTCTTCGTGCAATAAATTGATCACGAGCTGAACTTTTCGTATGTGTCATGTACTCACTGGAGGGTAACGACCATTTGGCCAGAGATAGTTTCAAGATAAAACCCGTCCCAGAGTTCAGAGGTGCTCAGATGAAGGGGACTGATTTGGCTCATCTTATTAGCAGAGAAACAGTTGTAGAGTTGTCTGTTGTTTTGGCGAAGGAATTTGGCTCCCAGCTAAATGTAATATTTTGCGTGTGCTTATTTTTAACACTCCGAGGAGCTCTGATGCAACTTTGAAAGTATTTCAGTAAATATTAGTTTTTAATATGGAACATCTGTACATGGTTATGACAAGGAATGTAACAGGCTTTATCTTGCTTAGTTCTCTTTCAGCCCATGCAAAAATGTTGTCCAAGCTGAACAGCATGGCTTCTTTGTAATCTGTGCATGCATAAGAGGAAAAATGAGGGAGATGTGGATTCATCCTCTCTGATTTCAAGCAGTAAATGGACATTAGGGTTTGGGAATGCTTTAATCAGGGGGGAAACCAGCACAGCTACTGGAAGAAATGACTAGATTCCTTTATGTCGTTCCTGCCCATACAGTCTTCTTGCCTTGTGGCATTGCAAATATGATGAATAGGTTTGTTTTAACCCAGCTGTCTCCTCTGGTTCTCCCCATTCAGGCACAGACTCTTCTGCCAGGACAAGAGAAGGGGCAGCAGGGCAATGAGGGTGGGTGGCTGGGGCAAGGGAGCACAAAGATGTAAATATTGCCACCTGAAAGCTTGAAGATTACTTTGGACCTTTCTGCATAGTCAACAAGGCTGTCTCATGCCTAGTGTCTTCCACATAGCTTTTTAACTGAGATTGGTCCTCAGAAGCTGAGAAACCAACATGTACTAACCATGTGCCAACTAAGCTGAACCCTATTGCACATCTGAGAGCTGATAAGACCACGGGAGAGTTTAAGATAAATATGCTCAAAAACCATCACTATCGATCCAGTACCTTTCAACAGCACTGAACTTCACTGAAAATGAAATGCAAACACAGCCCAAACTTAAACCATGGATGCATTTAGCAAGTATATTATCCTCTGAAGTGTTAGCAGCCTGAACTAAAACTGTCAAATGGGCCCGTGTCTTCACTGTGGAGGCCATAGATTACTTTAACAGAGCAGGCATTTATTTATGCTTCTTTTTTGTTACGTCAGGGTTTGTGAGAGGGGAATTGATTAATAAACTGTCACATTAATGTTTCCACTTAGCCCACTGCTGGCAACAGCCGCCTTTCATCAGCAGTGTTAATGTTATAATGACATTAAACAGGCAGACAAAAACCTCTGCGTGTAAATTAGGCTTTTTATAACTTACTGCTTATGTAGGATGGACTGGAGGTGTGAGCATGTTTTAGCAAGGCAGAACTTTTAAACTTTGTCAATCTCTGCGCTAAATCACACACAATTAAAGCCCTTTAAGAGACAGGATTTTGGAGATCCCAAGGAAAAGTTTGTCAGCATGACACATGCTAGGAATAACGCTGAGAAAAATGGTCTTGTAGAGGAGGACTATACTGAAGTAAGGCAATAAGTAAAAGGATCTGGAGGGTTTTGTAAGTGGTTTAACAGTATGACCTACCTGAGACCTTTTGGGAGAACTCTATGTGAATTGGGATAAAAGGGAGCATCACTTGCTCAGAGAAGTGAGATGTGATAGAAGAGGAGGATTTGTCTCTTTTATCAACAGTGTGTATACTTGCTTTGAAATCTGAAGTATGAAAGAAGTTAAGACCCACAGACATGGAAAGAGGGAAGGACGTGAACTTTGTTGACCTACTTCAGTTTCCTACAATAGGTAGATCAGATAGATGAAGATTTGGGGGAGTTTTTAAACAATGAAGAGAATCCTCCAAAGCACAAGATTGATGGTAAGAGAATTTGAGCTATTCAGACATCTGCTGAGAAAGGGATGAACACAGAGAGTGTGAGCCATCCATGTAATGAAGAAATAACAACCCTCTCAGAAAGCAATCATCTCTTTAAATCAGTGGGGTTCATCTCTACAAAGAAAGATTTAGGACAGGTACCAGATAACCAAGATAAGGAAGCAAACAGATACGGCATGAAGAGGCACAGGGAGGCCACTGGAAAACAAGAAAGATTTAGTAGACAAACATTTGACAGAAAGGACAAAGGTACAGTTAATTTTACCTTGGAACAGAATGTGGATTATATGACCTCTTGAGGTTGTTCCCAGCTGCATTTTTTGGGTGTGATTCTATTACTAGTGTAGGAATCTGCTATAAAATAAGTGCATATTAGCCTGCATCAGTCTGTCTGCAAACAACGCTGTCTTCCTCCTACACTTTTAAGATTGCTCTCCCAAGTAGTTCATGGTTCTTTCCCCTGCGTGATGGTTCAGCAGTTCTCCACCCTCCCATGCTTCTGAAATAACCCAGGCTAGACTCAGCTGGCTGGAAGTTAATAAATGAAGCTTTATATTTACAGCTTTGCACAATATACAAGCAGATATTTACAATGTTATAAATATTTACAGATATATACAGTAAAAAGTTAATATAGAAACACCCCAGCCCTCCCAGAGATCAGAATCCATAACTACTTCTATTATTAATTATCAATGGTCATTTTCAGGTTTTTCCCAGTTAAGTTTTGCTCTCAAGCTTTCCTGTCCTTTTGGCTATTTCACTTCTTGCTTTGTGCTTCACTGTGTGCTGTCCATTTGATTAAACATCAAATTGCTCACCTTCACTTTAAAGGCTCATCTTAGCCTGCTGCCATTCATCTTTCCTTTCTTGTTACCAAGATGTCAGTGTTGGTGTCCACTTAGGCTGGGCTTAGGTCCCTATGCCCTTCTTAGCGTTCAGACTAATCTGAACTTTGATGTTTGGGAGTTCTCTGTAAATGTTTGCTATCTCCTTTCACAGCCTTCTTTAAAGCTTTCTTTGTTCGCTGGTGTCTATAGCGGCTAGTGTCTAGTGACAGCCTGCTGCTACAGACAGCAGTCTCCTTGCTTTCCTCTCTTTAGTTAATCTTCTTTTGGTGTGTCAGTTTCATTCTTTCTGATATGGGAACACTTTTGCCTGTGATGCAGGCCTTAGCACAGGGAGGTTTGCCTGTGACTGAAGGCCATAGGCATGGTGGTATCAGTATCACTGGAGAATTGTTTGATTGTTGTACTGCAAAGTCTGGGACTTTCCCGAAGCAAATACTTTTATGCCTTTGATCAGCCTTTCTGTGGTGAAAATTCAATAGACTCTCCAGGTAAGGACTGAATAATGACTTCGACTTCATCCTTGAGTCTGGTTGTTTTATCGTTGTTTGTCTGTGCTGTGTGGAATTCTAAGCACTCTCAGCTCCTGTAGATTCAGCATTTTACAGTATTCTTTTCCCTCATCCTAGCCTGACCTCAGGATCATTTGGAAGGAGGGAGAACAGCACTGGAATAAAATACAAAAGTCAAGGTTTTTGTGTTAGGACAGGACAGTACATAGACTAAGCATCTGTAGAGTTTTAAATTATGATTATGTCATTACTCCTGTTAAATACTCACAGTGCTGTAATGAGGTATGAGTGTTGGACACTGATGGTAACTCTATGCTGTGGTTTCTTGGGACCTGGGATATCAGTTGTAGGCTCATTTGGAAGTGGGTATAGCCATTCTACAATCTGCTAATCAAAGAAGTCAGTGCCAGGCTCTGCATGTGCATATGCAAGATGAGAGGGTATAGATTTTTTTTTTTTCCAGAGAAAGGATGACAAGCAGCACAGTTTTCTCTTTTACTCTCATTGCTAAACCAGAGTGATTGTCCCATAGGAAAGAGGTTTTCTTCCCAATTCTCCTCCTGCCTTGTCTTCCCTTTGATTGACCACCAAGCAACTGGACTAAACCATTCTATGATTCTATTTATCATCCTATGACTCAATAGTGAGAGACACTTGAATTGACACACAAATGCCTTTAAGTCCAAGTGACTTTCTGCTTGATAGGAGCGAACCCCTGCATGACATTTTGAGCAAAATGTTGGGTGGGAACAGCAAAAGGAGCAAAATGTTGGATGTGCATATTCTGAGGGAAGGGGTTTCTATACTCCTTGGCTTCTCAATCTAATGTGAAACCTGTTTACTGTGCTTATGGGAAGAGATTTCCTGTGTTAGACAATCTTTCGGTCTGTGCTACCACCATCCTGCAAAGGGTATTCCCTATTTCTTTCACTGACTGTTCCCAAGTGATGGAATTTTGCAGAGATGCTCAGCATCTTGCAGGGTAAGGCTCCTAGTGAACAGCTGGTAGCTTTTTGCTGGAAGTGCAACCTACACTTATAATTTAAACCCATGAAGCTGAAAGTTAACGAAATTTTAGGCACCAATATAGCTAAATGGTGACATCCATTGTCTATTTTTATGATTGTCTTGTGATAGTCTGCAAAGTGGATATAATTAGATGTGATATTTTGAAAACCTGTAAACTCCTGGGGAATTTAAGCTTTGACAATTCGTATGACTTCATCCTTCCAGCAGCTCCACACTGAACATCAATGCTGCTTTTGTTACAGCAGGCTTGTCTATATCTTTCCAGCTTTCAGATCTATGCAGTCAGAACTGAATTAAAATTGTGTTGTCCTAAAAGCAAATAAGGAAAAAGACTTATGTGCTTACTTTCGTTTCTGTTTTGATTCATCAGCAAATGGATTATGAAAGCCTCATATATAACAGAGAGAGGGTTAACTCTATAGATGAGAAGAAACAGAGTAAAAGATGTGGAATGAACAGGCACAGATGTAATGAGAGATGAGGATCTGCAAGACAATTTCTGTTTTTCATTCCTACGTAGCTCTGGAGAGGCTGTCAAGAAGCACCTTCGTATAGCAAAAAGACTTTTTTGGGGTATTTTCTTTCTAGAATTTGTGGAACTGGAGATGGTTTTGCAGCAGTCACCAGTAGATGTGTTGCATGACATCATCTCTGGAAGCAAAGACTGGTGAAGTGCCTGTAGACGCTAGAAATGTTCGCGACAGCAGGAATTGCTGGGTACATAGGATTGATTAGTGCAGAAATTGAATTCACGTGTTCTTTGTGTATCATTGAAAATCTGAACAGATTTTGTTTCCTTTGGAGGCAGTTACAAAACCTCACAACTGAGATGTCTGTAAGCAGTACATAAATCCATGGGCTTTATCTAGAGAACTGCAGGCTGGGTATCATTGTAGCCTCTATCTTGCTCTCTTTCATTATTTGAGTGACTTCAACCTGTGATTCATTACAGGCAAGAATTCCTCATTTACTGCTCTGGAGTATTTTGTTCTAAGTCCAGACAAGATGTCAATGAACACTGACATTTTTGTTCTCAGCCCAAAATGATGATGAAACTGAGTACAGGGTTGTGGGTTGGCAGCTGAGGACATTTGTATCTTCAACAGCTGTGGTCAATGAGCCAAGCTTGTGCAAACCCAATGGTTAATCAGATGGGGAATGTGCACACTTGTTTGCCTGAGTCAGCTACCTAAAGGATTTGCTAATAGCAGAAAGTTTGCCTGAATCATTGGGCTGCTGGGTGCAGTAAGCATCTGTTCACATCCTGCCTGCTGTAATTAGAGACAAGGATGTGCTATTTAAAAAAAGAAATTAAGAGACAACAGTGCATTGCTGGACTGAGGAGAATCGCACCATCCCCGCCACCACCTTTTTTTTTTCCCTTCCCCTACCCCCCCTCCACCCTCAATATTATTAAAGTTGTCTCATTTATTCTGTTGTCAAGGCCACTAGCTGTGACTGTCCATGATGTATAAAGCTGTTTTGGGGATTTTTAGCTCTGAAGAACTGAGGACTGCTTCTTCAGTTCTTAGTGAACAGAGCTCTAATAGCCTGATGAAAAATGGTTCTGTCAGCAGTGCAGGAACAGGACCTGCCAAAGTGAGCTGCTGATGGGTAATGACCATCCCCCAGGAGGGACTGCTCAGTACTAAGCACCATCAGCTTGGGGCACAGGTGAATGAGATTCAAACTACAGCAGTTCTGGAGGCATCGGGGTGTTTAGGTTTATCAGTCACCTCTCTCTGCCTAAATGCCTTACCTGCAAAGCAGGGCTGATGGTATATCCCCAATCTCAGGGAGGCAAGCTACATTCTCTGCAGCTTGGATATTGCAGTGCTGTGACTGTGGGTTGGCAGATGGAAGCTGCAGGGTAGAGTGGCCTCTTCTCTGAGTGTATATATAATATGCAGTTGTTTGTTAGACAAAGTTTCTCTGCCATTGACAAACTCAACGGATAGAGTCTCAAGCTCCTGGGAAAGAAGCAGTTAAGCCAGCTATATCATCTATTGCTGTATTTCAAAACTTTACAAATACCCTTAGAATCATAGAATCGTGGAATGTTAGGGGTTGGAAGAGATCTCTAGACATCGTTTAGGTCCAATGCCCCTACCAAAGCAGCATCACCTAGGGCAGGCCACACAGGAATGCATCCAGGCTGGCTTTGAAAGTCTCTGCAGAAGGAGACTCCACAGCCTCTCTGGGCAGCCTGTTCCAGTGCTCTGGCACCCTCACTATAGAGAAGTTCTAACTCCTGTTGAGATGGAACCTCCTGTGTTCCAGCTTGTACCCACTGTTCCTTGTCCTATTAATGGGCACCATTGAAATGAGACCGTTGCCTTCATCTTGACACCCACACCCCTCAGATATTTATAGATGTTCATAAGACCCTCTCTCAGCCTTCTCTTCTCAAGACTAACCAGTTCTCTCAGTCCTTCTTCATTGGAGAGGGGTTCAAGTCCCTTTAATCATCCTTGTGTTCTTCCATCGTACTCTTTCCAGTAGATCCTGCCCACTTAACTCATGAACTTAATACAGTTGGATAGCTCTGAGTTCCCATGGAAAGAAAGTACCTTTCCTGAAGTATAAATGGCATCTTAAGCCTTCCAGAGTGTGATTCCTTCTGTTTTTGTGTCCTTTTCTAAAAGGAAACATGTTCTTGAAGTCAGATTCTCAGTATTGTTGAGATGCTTTGATATTAAGAAGGAAGTGTTCTGGTAGCTTTGATAGCCTAAGGAGAAGAGGCAGATAAAGTTTTATTAGGTCCACTGTACTGGCTAGAATGAAACAGATTCTGTAGAAGGCCTAAAGCTTTTCTGGTTTTGCTGACAGTCATTTGGCGTTACAAAAGGTGTTAGATGTTCCTAACCTGAACTAGAAAGAACAACCATTGCCAGCTTCGAAGTATTTAACCAGCCCCAAAACTTTAAAAAACTCACTCTGGAATATTCTTATTATATTTTTAATTGGTTTTTTTTTCCTACTGAGATGAAAAATTAGAACAAGTTGAGACATTCTGTGCTGCTTTGCCAGTCCTTTGCTGCAGCTGCATGTTGAGGAGGCTAGACACAAGCACAAGCAGTGTGACAGACCAAGACTGGGGTCTGATCCAGTTGTTCTCAGTAGAGAAATCCATCCACAGACTTCAGTGCATTTGGGATGAAGGCGATTTGCTTTCTTTTGAACTGATTCCAGAGCACGTGTGGGGAGTTAACTGAGACTAGAGGATGACACATAACCTAATCCAGTTTCCATGTTGGTCTCTTGAGAGAAATGGCTCTTATGTGGAAATGATCTGCAGATTTCAGTTTGCCTCAACATGACTAACGTATCTGTCTGTGTCTTAGGTGAAAAAATAGCTTAAACTGTGAGCATATACAGCTGGCAGATAATTGGGGGTGTGTGTGTGAATGCAGAAACTGAACTTCTGAACTCTCAGGCGGAAGCCTGTTACTTGCTAGCTGCCCTTGGTATGGGCCAATTGTAAATGCTGGTTACGTGGGAATTAAAGGAGTGGTGCATCTCTCAGAATCCAATTAATAAACAGGCCTGAAAAAGAGCTCACAATGAGCAGGGTGATTGTATGTTGCGCTGCTTAGATTGGGAAAATCAGAGGCATGGGGTGCTGCAAAGGAGAGGAAGCTGAAAATATGTCTTTCCAAGAAGAAAAGGGCATAGAAAGAAAGCAGTGAAGATCCTGGATAGAGCACAGCTCCATAGGGACAAATGCTTAGGGCTGTACAGGGACCCTGACCATCTGTGCCTGAGACTGGTGACTACAAACAGCTGCACAGCAGGAATTAAAAAAACTTTTTGCCTGACTTTCTTAGCCTAGCATCTTCCTCTGGGAAGGGGCAGCCAAGACTCAGTCATTGTGTAGAGTCTGGAGGTGAGCAAATGAATGCACATGAGCCAGCAACGTGCACTTGCAGCCCAGAAGGCCAAGTGTACCCTGGGCTGCATCAAAACAAGTGTGACCATCAGGGTGAGGGAATTGATTCTCCCCCTCCACTCCAGTCTGCTAAGACCCCACCTGGAGTACTTTGCCCAGTTCTGGTGCCCCCAGCACAAAGACACAAAACTGCTAGACGGCCAGAAAGATGGTCAGAGGGCTGAAGCACCTGTTCTGTGGAGAGAGGCTGCAAGAGTTGGGTCTGCTGAGCCTGGAGAAGAGAAGGCTCTAGGGAGATCTTACAGTGGCCTTCTGGTACCTGGAAGTACCTGAAGGGGACCTACAAGAAAGCTGGGGAGAGACATTTTACAAGGGTTTGTAGTCATGGAAGCTGGAAGAGGGCGGATTTGAACTGCATATGAGAAAGAATTCCTTTACAGTGAGGGTGGTGAGACACTGGAACAGGTTGCCCGGTGAGGTTGTGGATTCCCCCTCCCTGATGGCATGCAAGGTTGGATGGGGCCTTGAGCAACCTAATCTAGTGGAAGGTGTCCCTGCCCATGGCAAGGAAGTTGGAACTGGATGATTTTTAAGGTTCCTTCTAACATGAACCATTCTATAATTCTGTAGTATGAGACAATCAGGCAGGCTAAAAGTCCTAATCTCTGTAGTTCTCAAATAACCCCCAGTAGCCAGTTCCACTACTCATTGTTTACTCTATTTTGCCTGGGACAGTCTGCCACACTCCATCTCTAGTGGGAATGAAGTGATTCTTTCTCATGGAATGAAGAATAGAACAAACACCACTCAGGCTTCTCATCTTCTCTTGTCATTGCATTGTTCTTAAGAAATAAATGCATTTAGTGTATTGTGTCTGGGCAACACAATGGACAGTTCAGCCTCTGGTTTTTAAATTGTTACCACTGGAATTATGTCTCAGTGAAAGCCTACCAAACTTTTGGAGTTTTCTTTCCATTAGTACTGTTAAGAAGGTATAAATTGGCACAATGTTCTTTGTAATCTAGACCTTAGCATGACACAAGATGCAACTATCAAAGGTTTTGGAAAGTCACCTGGTATTGCTCATCTGGGAGGAATGTAAAGTGACAATACAGAGAAGAGGGAAAGTAAAAGAATGTATTGAGGTAGACTCTTCAAGCTGATTTGCAAAATGTTGAGGATCTATGGAAATAGAATAGAATAGAATGTGCCAGGTTGGAAGAGACATGCATGCAAAAAACCCTCCAGTTCTTCCTGTACATATGCAATTTTTGTAGCAACCTGGAATTCTTTTAAATCAATCCATGGCAAGTATAAAACATAATCCACTCTGCCTGCTCAGTGAAAATACACTTACATATTATCTGTCCATATCCAAACATGCCAGTAAAGCTGAAGCCAGAGCTCAGCTGTGCTCTAGTGGAACTGATTGGGAGACCAGGATTCATTAACTTACTGTACACAAAAGCAGTGGGACTACTGGGAAGCAGGGAATAGCTTTGGCAGTTTACTGTTCCCTTAGTCTAGCTTCAGCCACGTTTGACCTGTCATTGTATCTGTGTTAAAATGGAGTGTTCCTCACAGGTGGCACTCTGCTAGAATTGCTTTTTGCAAACAATTCTTCATCCATATCTATGTGTTTTGAAAAGTTTTTTTTCCTGTTAACCTGAACCTTGACTTTCTAGACAAGAGAAATGAAGAAGGTGGGGAGATTCAGATTGGACGTGAGGAGGAAGCTCTTCAGCATGAGAGTGGTGAGAGCCTGGAATGGGTTGTCCAGGGTTGGGGCCCTGTGCCTGGAGGTGTTTTCAGCCAGGCTGGACGAGGCTGTGGGCAGCCTGATCTAGGGTAGGGTGTCCCTGGGCATGGTAGGCAGGTTGGAACTGGATCATCCTTGTGGTCCCTTCCAACCCTGACTGATTCTATGATTCTAAGAAAAATCACCAATCTAGGTGGTCTGGAAAGGAACATTTGAATTGATGCCTCTCTACAAACTGTAAGGGAACAGGGATAATGGAATGATAAATAGAAAAATATTTGACATGGGCAAGCATTAGGATGAAGAGCATGTCACAAAATGCAGCACTTCAAAGGGAAGCTGGAGTTTGTCAGGAGGCTTCGTCAATGATTAGTTTATTTCTGATCTTGTTTATCGCTTCCATTAACAACCTTGGCTGAAAAATAGACTGTGTTAATGAATTTCCCTGATGACACTCCACTGGGACACAAGTCAGAATGCCAATCTATCTCTGGGGTGTAATTAACAGCTCACCTGTCCTCTCTGAACACAGTTTGTTTTTTTTTTTTTTTTTTTTTTTA